>CAOKZL010004338.1:0-34373 GCA_948472985.1 Iguana delicatissima
GGCATAGTTCACAAGGAAATTACCATCATACTTCTAGCCTTTAGACTCCTGGGATGTGTAGTTGGGTTGGTACTTAGAATTTGCTGCCAGCAAATGAACTTATAACTGCAGTGTGCATATAGCTCGATAGTTTAGTTGTTAACCTGCACATGCTAGGTGATTTAATCTAAATAAATAAATAACAACCGATTCTCCACACCACACATGGAACCATCCAAGATAAATTAGGATAGCCTTTTTACATGGGGGAGAATCATTTTCCCAGTCAATGGCACAGTTCTGGTCTGAGGCAGTCAACTTCATGTTACTGGGACAACTGAGTAATTCAATAAAAGTCCCGTATTCCCAACAAAGAAGCAAAGGAACAGTACTGTGACATAATTCCATGCCCAAACATTATGCCCATGAACCAAGGTTCTTCCCGGCTTTGGTGCATACAGGAGAAACATCCTGCAGAGGGAAGGCCTATGGAGGTTTAGCTAAGTATGATTGACCCCTATATGAATCAAGTTGTTGATGGAATTGAGCTCCCTCTGGGTTGGGCTACCTCTGACAATACATATTAGAGTTTTTGTGGAGTTTTTTTTTGGTTTTTTTTAGGGTATCTCTTCAAAACTAGAATGCTTCCTTCTGCTATGTATTCATTTAATGTATCCCAGAGCAATATTTATTGGAGGACTTGTCGGGGCTTTTCACGAGTATTATGTTTGCCTTACTTCAGGAGCAGAAAGTTAAACAACATTCCCTAATTGAATGAACAAATGTATTTAGTGAGAGTCTAGTTTGAAGCCATCCTGTCAGGCATCCTTGTCACCCACTGCCTCCACTGTTCTTCATATGGATCTTAACTATCACACATCCAGTATTCTGGCATTCAAAGCTTTCCACCACAGAGACACGTGTACATCTTAGCAAAGCTTTCGGCTGACTTCGTTTCTCTTTTCTCTGTTTCCCAGTTGGTTTGTAGATGTCGTGGAGCTATGCAATCAGTCCTGATGGCCATAGGATGACTTCTTGGACAGTGCAGTGGTATCAATTTTGCAGTGTATTCAAGGCTTCCACAGGTGGCTTGTCACCATGATGGCTGTTGGGTGTGGCTAACTGTTCCCTGGGGTTTTGGTTATTAAATTGACAGTAATGACCTAGGTTCATTACCATCAATGGCCTTGGAGCACCACTGGCCTCCATATGATGTTTTTGTTTGTTTTTGTTTGTTTGTTTTAATCACTTGCATGGCCCGCAGAGCACCCTGGAGCCTTCAATTCAGGTGTAGGCCAGTCACCTGATAGTGATGACCTGGGCTTGCTCAGGGGTAAGACCTTGGAGTGCTGTGGACCTCCATCTGATTTTTGGCCATTCACCACGGCAGTAACAACTTTCGACCACTGTCTGCCTCCACTTGAGGTTTTGCTTGTTGATTTTGGGAGCAAGGCCTTGAAGCCCTGTGGGCTTCCACTGGATGATTTTGTTTTGTTTTGTTTTGATTTGTTTTTGTTTTGTTTGTTTTGGTTTTAGTTTTTTCTCTTCCTTTCTTATTCACTTTGGCCTTGGAGTGCCTTGGGACTTCGTTTATGTTTTGGTCATTCTCCTAATGGAAGTATCCTAGGCTTGCTGATAACCTTGGAATGCCATTGGCCTCCTCTTGATGTTTTGGTCATCTACCTTGGTGGTAATGACTTAGGAGGGCCGTTGGGCAAGGACTGGAGTGCCAAGGGCCTCCATCTGATGGGGGTGACTCACCTTGGGGTAATGACCTAGGCTCGCTGGTAAGTGAGGCCCGGGAGTGCTGTCGGCCTCCACTTGTTGTTTTGGTCATCTACCATGGTGGTAATGACCTGGGCTTGCTGAAGGACAAGGCCTTGGCCTTTCATCTGATGTTGGCTTGGTCTGTTGCCTGTATTGTTCCAAGAGCGCCATGGGCCTCCACCTGATGTGTGGGCCATTCACCTGGGGGATAAGGACCTTGGTCTGTTGAAATGATAGGCCTTGACTATATAGGCTGTTCACAACATATGGCTCATTCTTGACAGATTGCCAGAAGTCAGCATCACTTGGTCCTCAATGATCTCAACCCATCGAGTTTGCTCAGTGGCGAGCAAACAAAGAAGTCTATAACGTGATCAGACAGGGCTTGGGTTATTACATTCCCCACCTCGACATAATCTGCTAGGAGGCCTGCTCTGTATGGGCAGATGACATTCATTTGTCACTGGAAAGCAATGAAATTTTTCTTCAGGATCTGCCACAAGGGCTGATAAGTTTCTATGTTTGTTGGGGGGATAAGGACTAAGCAGACACTTGCCCTTATCCATGGCAGGAAAGGGGGGGATCTAATGGCTTCAGTGAGTACCTATGGAATCCTATGGTGTAGGACAAGCCTCAGCAGCCCTCCTGTCTTGTCACTAGACAAGGGGGAGGACTATGATTGAGTTGTCCTTGAGGTGGGCCCACGGTTGGCCCTTACTTTGAGGCTCTGAGGCAAGGAAGGCGTGGCAGGGGGCTCGCCTTCCAGAAAAAGGGGTTGGCTGAAGTTCGCTTCGGGACCTAGTATCTCACTCAAGGGAGGTTGGGGGAGAAGTCAGGTGGTGACCCCTTGGCCTCAACAATTCCCATTGCGTTGACCCCCCTTCTCTCATGTCACAAAGTTCAAGGCCCAAGTTCAAGTTCATGTTCATGCTAAATAGGCATATAATAAATTGCCCTAGTTCAACCTAAGCTCTGTGTGTAGTCTCTTCATTTCGAGGGTTGGTTGGCAATTGACTGGTCTCTGCAATGGAACAACACAAAGCATCTTCTCCTGTTATGTCTTGCTCCAAGCTAAGATATAGCAAAAGCAGCTTCCCTTTTTTTTACTTTTCTCACTCAGTTTCTCCATACATTGTATTGTTGGGGCAGCAGACACATGCCCTTTAGCAACCATGAGGTAGTATCCTAGGTGGGAGAAAGAGAAGTGAAGAGAAGAAATGAAGAACATGAGAACTCAGTGTTTAGACAGAAGGTGCATGACGCAAGAAGGACCTGTGTGTGTGTGTGTGTGAGAGAGAGAGAGAGAGAGAGAGAGAGAGAGAGAATGGCAGGCAGGCAGGCAGGCAGATATAGTAAAATACACGGGGTATGTATGACATGGTTGCAACATCCTCAGTAGATGTAAAGGAGGTCACAGGGATAAAATGCCTGAGGACCACTGTCCTAACCAGGTCTTGATTTTGATTGGGACCATCCATACTTTTGAAAGTAAGCCTCTACTGGGCTCTATAATTTTAATTGAGCTTAACTCCATATGCTTTGGGAAGAAAGGGGACAAAACAAAAAAGGGAAAATTCTGTTCTTGAATTTTAGCTCAGTTGATTCCTTCATTCTGATGGGAACTTGGCTGCACTGAGACATTCATAACAAGGAACATGAGAAACAGAAATGTGCTAGCTTTGCCCCACCTTTTCATTGTTCTCAAGATGTGGAAATGGTTTGAAAAAGGAAACCTCTGCTGCGTATGAAGGTTCTGCATGTGATCCAAATCCTGGAAAATTAAGCTTCCTGATCATATGTAGAGGCTACTCATACAAAGGAAGTTTTCCTTTTCAACCTGTTGTATTCCACACATGAAGAACAATGATGGGACTGGAAAAGATTTGCTTGTTGCACCTCACCCCCAAACAAACAGGGCTAGTTTACTGTATCTCAAGTGGGAAGGTGAGACTTTGCACAGCTTTTTTATTGGTAGATATTTGACATAATAACTAACAGTTTTCAGATTTGTATGCATGTATGCCCACATACACACACACACACACACAGACCACCTTGATATGCAGACACTGTTGTCTGACATTGAATGAAACCCTTAAGCTTAAACAGGCTGTCCACTCTTACCTTACACTACAGATAAGATTTTTCCCTCTAGGCTAACATTACCAATGCATGAGCTGTCCTTGAGGGAAAAAGACACATAAAGCAAAATACTTCAATTACCTGTTTCATCCATTCTCAGTCCCACTTCATGGAAAAGGACTCTTCAGCATTGCATCTTTCAATCATGCTAAAGACTTAAGCTAGTGCTTCACTAGGCTTTGGCAACAGCATTTTAGTTAAGGATTAACTGATGCATTTGGGAGAATGATATAAATCCCTTTAGAATTACATTCCAAAGGGTTTGTTGTTACTTGAATGCACAGAAGTTTGTTCAGATTATTCTATCATTTGTCTCTCTTTGAAGCAGCTTTACAGATAGTCCTGGAATGATAGAATCTGGCATCATAAATTCATAGGGGTTGAAAACCAATATTATGGGTCAGATTTTCTGTTGCATTTCAGGAACAAAAATTTACTAGATGATGTTGTTGACATTGAACACAGAATCTTACATCTTCGCCTCCTCATTTGTCCTCAGTAATAGGCAATAAAATAAAATGAGTGACTCTGCTGTGTTCTGGACTTGCCACTGCTCCACTTCATTGCCTGACACCATCCGGTGTGGATATATTTTGAGCATAGCAGTGAAGCATGCATCTAGTGTCAACTGGCATTACAAAGTTCCCACACTGATTTGACAGGATAAGAACTGAAGCATTGTCAGAAAACAGAATTGTTTGAAAAATGGAACCCATGTGCTGTACAGTTGGGAGCATGAAGGACTTACAGAGGCTCACTTAAGACTGACTGTGCACACCGCCTGCAAAGTCTCTCAGTGGGTTTAGTGCCTTTTTTCCCCCTACAGAGGTTCACGTGGAACCACTCACATGCACATGCAACTTGCAAAGTCTCTCAGCAGCCTTAGTGCCTTCCCCTCCTCCTCTCAGTTCACTTTGCAAGCAGTGTGCACATGTGAGTGGTTATAGTTGAGGCTCTATAGAGAAGAAGAACTCATGAAAGAGTGAAACCTCCACCAAATTAATGGAACCTGTCAAATTAATGGAAATTGTCAAAACAGCAAGTTGTCAGAAAATGGGGCATCAAAGGGTGTGGCTTCCTCTATCAGAGAAAGAGAGGAAAGAGACTTTAGGGTGGGTTTTTTTCAGCAGGAATCATAACTATGTTTTATTAATAATATTGCTGCTGCTGCTGCTGCTGCTGTTGTTGGTTTTATTATGATCTTAGGGGTTCTTTTTAATGAAAAATGGTATATTCATTTTCTTAAATATTATTTTCCCCGTAAAGAGTGACCTAAATCCTATTTTTAGTCCCCAGTAAGGGGACTTACTATTGAAACAAATGGGTTTACATGTTGGCTCACCATTCAATAATAGACTGAACATGTCTACTCTAGGTGGGATGTTCTTGCAGGATTCCAGCCACTCTGTATGTGTATGTTGCATATCATTGCTTTTCCTTCTGTCCATTCTAACCAGTCTTCCCATTTATTTTCTCTACATTTGTGGATTAACACTCCAGTCATTTGAAATGGACTCAGGTTTATGAAAGCCAGAAGCCAGAATAAATCTATTTGAGCTAAATCCATTTGTAAGACCTCAAAATTGTAAACCCATTGAATTAATAAGACTGACATAAGTGTTAACTTACCATTTATCAGTTGATTCAATGGGACTACTCTAACTGGGCTGATCAGCTGAATCTACAGGCATTCCTGCTCTTTACTTTTATAGTGCTATTATTCCATTTTCAGCATCCTATGGAATCCTGGGATTTGCAGTTTAGGGAGGGGCATTTAAAATTCTCAGTCAGAGAACTCTTTGGCCTCAGTAAACTACAAACCCCAAAATTCCACAGGATGTTGAAAGGGGAATAATGGCACTATAACATTCTGGTGCAGAAATGCTCTTTCTTCTGAAGGATAAAGAAAATGTCATTTGTGCCTTTATTATTTTTGCTGCTCTTCCCTTTAGAATTTGATATGTGATGGTTCATGAATACACGTCCAAGTTGCCACTTGAGGTTGTGTTTAGAAGAGATTCATGCCGTTGTGTGGACAGCTCTTTTTCGCTGCATATAATCTAATATATTAATAATTTAACCATATAGGTATTTTTTCAGAAATCAGTCCCATTGGGTTCAGTGGAATTTACTCAGCATTAAGGGTACACTGAATTACTTGGCTGGTATTTTAGGGCTGCAACATATAAATTGAACTTAAAGAGGATATGTGTCAGCGGCGGCCGGGGTCAAGCAGGAGCCGGACCGGAGTCCGGAAAGAGCAGCGTTTATTGCAGCCCATAACCAAAGGTTCTGAAGTACACAAATGGTCCGTAACTGAAAGTATGCCTTGGCAGCAGGCTTCAACAGAAAATAATGCAGGGTTACCTCACCCAGAACACAAAGAGGTTGCTTCACCCAAACGCAGGGGGTTGATCTTGGAAGAGCCAAGTGGCGGGACGCGGACACAGACTGGGCTGGAACAGGGCACGGGTGACAGATGCACGGTAGGCCGGCGGTTGTTGCTCCATACCCCTCCCAGCCCAGTGCCTGCCCTAAAAAGACCCCTTGAGTTGCCGGTGGCCAATCCGGCTCGAGCACGCAGCTGAGGGCTCTCAGATGTGTTACAGCTGGGAGCTCTCAGCCCGCAGGTGTTTTTCATGCAGCCACCGGGACCAGCGGTTCGCTTCCTTGAGCCGCCGCCGCCGCCGGAACGTGGGCGGCGGAGCAGAGGCTTCAGCCTCCTCAGGGTCGGGATTGCGAGTAGACGGCGCCCTGGGATTGGGCCCGAGATCTGCCTCCCCCGGCGAGGCATCGCCCATCAAGCCCTCTGGCATGGAAGCCGGGCCGGTGGTCTCCGCAATACCGGGGTGATCCCCTTCGGTGGCGGCGGCCTCCATAACGCCGGGGCGATCCCCGGCGGCAGCGGCCCTCCCCGCGTCTGGGCGATCCCCGGCGGCGGTGGCGCCCTCCGTGGTGACCGGGCGATCCCCGCCAACGCCAGCGGCTTCCAGGGTGCCCGGGCCCCCCTCCTCCTTGTCGGAGGCGGCCGCAGCATCGGCCTCAGCATCGGCCACGACCGAGCCCCTGACAATATGTAGCAGAACTTAGTACATACTGAAGACAATTAGCATGGAGTGAAAGAAAAGAATGTCTTGGTAATGATAAACTAGAGAGAGAAAAATCTAATCTGTTTATTGTATGTCAACCTACACCACACTGCTTCCCCAGCTTACACATATTTAATAACTTTGCCAGCATTACTAGAGAACTGGGAATTAACTAAGCAAATGTATAATTTGGGCGAGGTCAGGGGAAATTATTCTTTAAATTTTACTTCTAATAAATCTAAAGGAACACGCACACGGAACAGGATTACATGTCACTTTGGATTTTTTTTTTCTCATGAAAGATTTGAAGAAAAATAACACTCACTCCTATTGTGATTACTAAGGCCCTGGCTTGCATTAGTTTCAGCTAGTGAATATAAGACTGGCATGTGGATGACTGACAATAGTTTCCTCATCCAAAGAGAAAATTATGTGTAAAATCACCTGCAAAGAGAAAGATGTCTGAGCAATTTCTAAGACAAAGCTGCTCAAGGTTCACATCTGGAGTGGAAAACTCAATCTATTTCTAGCCCATCCCAGTTTTTCATGTATTCTGTTCTGTTCTTCTCTGTTCTGTTCTGTTCTGTTCTGTTCTGCTCTTTTCTTTTCTTCTCTTCTCTTCTCTTTCTCTTCTCTTCTCTTCTCTTCTCTTTCTTCTTTCTCTTCTTTCTCTCTTTTATTATAAGATATATATATATGTATATTCAATTTGAACTGTTTGAAACAATAGAGTCTTCTATCCAGTTCAGTGGTTGCATGATCATAAGCTGAACTTAGAACCTTTTTAACAACTGGACATGAACTCCAAAACCAATTCAGCCTGGTAGTGCCTCAATCAAAAAGTTTCCAAGGAACTGCTTTTTGGAGCACTGAGAAATGAAATCTATCGCATGCACCTGGTTGTGGAGTGCCTTGAGACAAGCTGTTGAGACTGAGAATCTCTCCAGCTTCTTGTTCTCAATAGATCTCACTGCTGGAAAAGTATTGTGGATTTCTTTCCCAGCACCCCATTCTGCATCACCTTCAAAATCTTTTGGTTGAAGCAATGCCAGGCTGAAACAATAGGTTTTAATAGAATCATAGAATCTTATTGCTCGATGGTCAGCACCCCTGAAAGATTATGGTTACAGCGCTCCTGAGAGATTATGGTCAGAGGGGTCATCACATGTAGCCGCAATAACTGAGCCCCATCATTGTATTTAAGTTTGACACTTTACCTTGGCCCTTGATGTAAAACAATAAAAAATAAATAGACTACAAAAGATATGAAACAATTTAACAATGTTAAAATTTTAACACAGTTTAAAACTATGTAAATTTGGTGGGGGGAATGAAGTTAGGACCCAAAAGCTTTAATAAAAAGCCATACATTTCTTGGAAGTGGGGAAAAGCCACACCATTGTCAATTAGGCCTCCAAGGGGAAAGAATTATATAAATGGAACACTACAATAGAGAAGGACCTCTTCCATGTCACCCCACAGTGTGTGACCCTCACATTTTTTATACAGAGGAGGGTCTCTCTGGAAGACTTCAGCTCTTGGCAGACTTATGTGAGAAGAGGCATTCTTTAAGAGATCCAGGTTGCAAGCTGCTTAGAGTTTTAATTGTTTTACCCAAATCTTGAATTGTAAGTTTGTTCTTTCTGACCCATAAAAATGTTTATTTTCATACACAAATTTTTGGAAGACATGTATACATTTCCCCACTACACATATTCTGTTGAAACGTCTGTAATATATGTGTTTTGCATACACCTGCTGAACTGGCAATAGCAGTCAAAAATCAGCAAAATGTATAACCTAAGAGATACCTATTGAGTGTAGAGACTTGAAGTCTCAGAAATAAGAATCTAGGCTCCTCAGGCACTTATAAATATGCATTCTTTATTGTTCTGTAGTTCCTTCCTCATGCAAGACCTCAAACCAACTGCTCTAGAACCTTCCTGTATCCTACCTTTTAGTGGAGATCCTGGCATTGACTTTGTTGAAAGAGGAGTGGGACAGGAGCATACCCGTTTTCGCTGGCTGGCTCCGTCATGAAGGAACCACCATGGCTAAATGCAAAAAGGAAAGCCTGGGGTGCACTATCTATACCTGGTGTAGCACTTTTTTACAAATCTGCTTTCCATTAAGGAATGGATCTGCTTGCAAATATCACAACTGAGTGTACTGATCCTTGCAGGGAATCTGAGAGGGGCATTTCTTTTTTGGCTTGCTTAAAATGTTTAGTTAAAAAAATTATCTCTGTTTAACATGTATCTTCAACAGACCTGGAAAACACACCCTTCTATTCTAACAAATGTTTGCATATTCATTTATATTGCTTAGATTGTCAATTTATTCCCATATTATTCAATGTATTCTAACTTGGATTTGTCATTCACATACAAAAGGGAAAACTGGCAGCTTTTTCCAGCAAAAGGTACTGCTACAGCTATTGTCCAATCTCAGCAATATATGCAGATTTTTGGTAAAAGAACAACTGCTGATATATGGAAATGCAGTTTCAGTATGTTTCTGATCCTGCTGGGAAATGTTAAAACCCCAAGATAGACCAAAAGTGCAGCCATAGAGAAAATATTAAAATAATAGTGGCTGGAACAAACAACATTTTAAAAATGAATATCCCGGGTCCCACATAATCTGTTGGTATGTGGTTATTGTGCTTTGTGTATGTCTTCAAGTCACTGATCAAGTTATGGCAACACCATGAATATCATAGTATTTTCTTAGGGAATACTTAGAGGTGGTTTTGCTAGTTCCTGCCTTTGAAAGGTATCCTGCATTACCTGGTATTCATTGGTGGTGTCCCATCCAAGTACTAACAAGTGCTCAACTCCTTAGCTTCCAAGCTCAAATGGGACCTGGTGCCTTTAAGGTATCTTAAGGGAAAAGCTGCCCAGAATTTGGCATGTATATACATATACATATGTATGTATATACATATACATATACATATATATGTAAATATATAAAAAGGGAGAGATGTATCTCCATACACACACACACACACACACATTCAAATCTCATTTTTGTTTTGGAATGTAGTCCTTATGCTCAGCCTTTACAGAAACAGTTGTAGTTGTTAGGAAACAGGAAAACTTGTTCTGGATATAAAGAACAGCAGGAAGACATGTATAAAGCAGTGGAGGTGAATGGTAACCCAGAGAATGGGACAGTGACCTGTGATATGAGAAATGGACAATATAAGAAGCAGTAAGTTATTGTATTTATAATGTTGAGCTACTATCATGGAAACTTTTGATTCTAATTCCCATTCATCCATGAAGGTCACTTCATGGTCTTTGTCCAATCACTATCTTTCAGTGTAACTTCCTTCACTGAGATATTCTGAAGATAACATTCCCCAGAGCTTCTCAAAAGAAGATGAAAGTTAAAAATGAATAAATACATGAAATAAATATAAGTGAATATCTCTATTATAGGAATTTGCTTCATATTCCAGCACAGGAATGAAAAATATAAATCCATTTTTTTTCCTTCACTGATTAAGATTATGAGAGTTTTTACACCTGTACCTATGATTTTTCAAAAGGATTTGGGGACTTTAAAAAAAGAAAAGGTTTTTGTGTATGTGTGTGGAAAACACCATTTCTTTTAACACAACCATTTTGAAAAATGTTTGTGTAAAAGTGTGAAAAATCTTGCTAATTCTTTCCACAGGATGTCCGAAAACATCAAAGACAAAAAGATTTATTAATCTTCTTTACAACTTCATTCTCATCGGGGCAATGTTGCCCAGAATGATAATCTAACATCAGTACATTACAAAGATGACCATTAGAGGAATCAGCATATAAACATTGTGCACGAATGTAAAACAGGTCCATCTACATATTTAATGGTAGCAATATTTTAACATGAACAACAATCCTATTCAGATAAGAGCATCTTTTCCTAAACAATCTAATTTGACATATAGTTTGGTCCTGGTTTTTGTTGAATGGATAATCACAACAGAATTACATTGAAGAATTGTGTTTAAAATCATGCACTTGTTTTTTATGCCACAAACCACTCGGTTAGGTGATGTATCACCATATGAAGGCGTCTTTGCAAAAGTCTGTTCCATAGTTCTATGAAGCTGTGAAAGATAAGAATGCTGCATGTCATAAAAATAATTGAAAAAGGTCATAGTCACATCCCAAGGTATGGAGCAATATAATATACTTTTATATAACATCAGTCATACTGAATTATTGTTGGAGTTGTATTTGAGGCCTTCAAGAATCCATTGCCTGTGAAGTAAAGCCAAAAGTTAGAGGTCATGGATTAAAAGTGAACCAGTCTTTGGTTTAAGAGTTCTCTGTCCTTAAAACTGAAGGTGTTGAAGTGTGCCATAAAACTTTTGTTAGAATGAACCCCTTTGTACCTGCTGGTTACACAAATTATCCAGCAAAAGAATTATTCAGCACGAAACTTCTATGGTACAATGCTTTTTTACTAGGGATGAATCTTTTTATATATTGAATGACAGTATGCAGTAAGCTTTTTTCTCCTTTCTCTGATGTATGACTGTCATGTTTGATAGAACAGATTGAGGTCAATAAGGAAATCTGAAATTTGAAGCTCAGAGCAACCATGACAACACCCAGGAAAAAGAACAGCATCAGGAATATTTTATTCAATAGAGGATTTCAAGAATTGTCTAATTGACTGGCCAGCTAACTGGACTGGCAGTCTTGCCCTAAGCATATTTGCTCCAAAGAAGTCTTGAAAAAGTTTAATATTATTTACTTCAGGTTAAATATGTTAAAAATGAAGATATCAAGTTACTTTATGCAGAATCTTACTAATGGATCATATATATTCACATTACCTGGTTGGAAGGCATTAATGCCTTAAACAGGAGTTTCTTCCAATCATTGTAACCAACAGTGTTCAAAAGGAGATACGAAAATCTGATACTAAAGAGATATCTGCCTTCTTTTTGTGCGTCCCTGACACACAGGTAAAATCCAAGGACAATTTCAAAGGACAAACCTAGCTGCGTTTCATAAAGAAACAAAAAGAGAAAGTGAAATCATTGATGGTTATATCTTTGCGCTAATCAAACTCCTCTTGGGCAAAAATGTTCCTCAGATTTTCCTGTTTAGCCTGACAGAATACATCTGTTTTTGTTATTTTCATTTGGCACAACATATTTTACAAATCAAGCAATTAGAAGTGAATGTCCTGTCATCTGAAGATGTAATCAATAGTGAAATGAAATGCTATTTTATTATTATGATCAATAGGTCATTCTAAAAGTACACCTTGAAAAGAAAAAGGGAAACCAAAATATAATTAAGATGTTGTTAAGTGTCAGATTTTGAAATGATTATTAAGAAAACTTTTAAATGATTTATATATTCTGACATGGCTGGCATTGAGAATACATTATTTCAATGTGAAGTTAATTAATCTGTAGAGTAGGATTTTGGTTTGGCCAAGGGGAGCAACTGGATCCTGTGGTAGCAGCCATGCCAGGAAGGTATTGTTTTTGACTGTGCTTAGTAAGGATTATCTGACCTTTGATATGAAGAATGGTTCTTGCCAGTTATATTTTAACATTCGCCAGCTTAGGTAGGCACTTCCAAATAACTGAAATGAGAGTCTACTCTGGGAACAGAGGACTAGAATGGAACATTCTGTTTTCATATACAGAACAGACAGAAATGGATATGACCTTGTGGTCACTCTGCTTTTGTCCCTCCCCCCCAAGCTTTCTTGAGAAAGTGTCAGAAAACTCTCCAGTACTGCCAAGATGCGGACCTTGAGAAACGTGGGAAAACTAAGGCACAGGGAGTTCGCTCTGTGCTCTGCTGTTGTACAAATATCAGGTTCACAAGCAAATTTGCCCTTGCAGATGATGAGGAAAACAGGTAAGACAGAGCTAATCTGCTTTAGAAAGAGAGGGTAATACATGCCATTCTTCTCATGGCTTAGATGTTGAAGACCACACTCAGGTCCATATTTCGTGTTGGCGTACGGAAGTAATATGGTAGCAGGTAGTCACACGTGATTTACATTTGATATTGATGACATTAATAATTTCCTTTTACCATGGTGTTTTGGATAGAGTATTAGAATAAGATTGAGTGCAAATCCCCATATGGCCATGAAGCTGATTGGATGAGTGAGATGGAACCACATCCAGGCTGGCCTGGAGTTTCAGCTCTTGGGATACTATCACTTACTTTGCTCATTTCTCCTTAGGAGTCCTCCCTGGATCTGGTGCTTGGTTACCTCAGGGTAACCACTGTACTGGTTAAGTAGAAGTGTTATTGTTGGTTTCAGTGCAGTAAAGGATGAATTGTCCTCCTTGTTAATTATTAAATTAAAACATTGAGACAGAGATGTGAAAAATAGAATTGGTGAAGATGTGTACCAACAAGAAATTTAATATCTAGCATTATATTGGTTCCACACAGCACACTGTAACACCTCAGTATCAAACAACTAATGTTTCTCCTTGAGGTCTTTCCAGTTGTTCAGCTCCCAAAAACATTATTCAGACCTTATCAATCTATGTATTTCTAACTGGCCCTATCTTGTTTAATCTTCTCCCGATTAAAAAAAATCCAGTATCTTTACCTCTGTTTCTAACTGGCCCAATCCAACTGTTTAACAGACATACCTTTGGTTGTATATTTTTCCCCTGTAGACCACCCCGCAAAGCATCCCAGTGGGTGTGATTCGCTGGCTCTACCCAAGTTTGATCAGTTTCTTCTTTCACTGTATTCATGAATCAATCATTCTCCCTGAGCCTGACCAATCCAGCACTGTTGTCATGAAAATAAAGGTCTGTGTGTGTGTGTGTGTGTGGGGGGGAGAACCAGATATTTGTCTTTGGATGAACAGTTTAAGACAAGTTGGATCTATAAATTAAATACAGGTGGCAATACAGATAATGCAGTTGTTTTCTCAATATTTTTTTTTTTTGTGAGACTTAAGGAATGATGTTCAGAATCTAAGAGGGAAGCTATATATAGTAGGTAAAATGTATTAATTGTAAACTCTGATCATATATAGTGCTGTGAGTTGAGAAGCTTAGAAAGGGATAACTAAAGATGGGTGCATGTTAAATATGATAGTGTTTGGTAGGGTAGCTTAGATTTATTACTGCCATCTACCATGCTTATTTGCAGCATCTACTGACATACATGCAATTAATTTTGTTCTCAAAGTGAAGTAGCTGGAGGCAGCCAATCTGCAAACTCATCTAAGTGCTGAAGTGCACTTGATAAATACAAAAGTGTTACTCCAACCAAGTACAGATACGTCTAAAATAATTAAGGGAGCAATAAAGATTAATATGAGGAGATAATACATTTTCACAAATGGAGTACATTCCCCACTCTTATGCAGTTTCAGAAGATGCATATGTAAGATTCACATTAATCCTGGCAGATTGCTTAATCAAAGTGCTGAATTTGGACCTGGGTTCAGACATCACCCAGGTTGGTTCAGAACCATATATTACCACTCTCATCTATTTAAAAGTGTAACGTTCCTATCAAAATTATTTTAATTCCTACAGAAATCCACTGAAACATTTAAATTTTATTTCATTTATTTTCAGATGAAAGATGTTACTTCCATGTGAGCATAGTTCTCCAATTTCACTTGGAATTTGGGATTCCATGGTAGGTTATAGTCATACAAAAACCAAGGGAGTTGACATATGTATGTGTTTTCTAATCTTCTCAGCATTCTTTGACTTTCTTCCAGTTTTTCATCTAACTTGTTCCCTACAGTTTTTTGTTTTATGTCAACTCTATCTCTGTTCTTAAGCTCTTGTCACTTATCAGTCTGCAGCATTGGTTAGACGCTAGAATGAGACTTGAAAGATACAGAGTCAAGTCTATATTGGGAAATAAAATTTATAGACTGGACTTGATCCAGTTACATTCCCTCCCATCATACTTTATGTTGTGAGGATAAAGTGGGCAAAGGAAGATACATCTTCAGCTTATTCTTCCTAAAACACAAAAATGATGAGAAAGCCAAACCTTCTATCTGTCTATATAAACTGAAATTGTAAGAGTTCCTTGTACTTATCTGCAGCCCCATGAAATGTCTTAAGTGAGCTTGTTACCCTTTTGGAAAACATATAGGAAACCATCCTTTACAAAGAAAACACACAACATACCGCTTCTGTAGTGCACTTACTATTTCACATTACTGGACTAAAAGGGACAGTTTTATTTACTGGAACTATTCATATCATTGGTTTCCTTCATGGTTGCCTAATGCACATGTTGGCAAAGTGATGGGGAACTATAACAAATTGTGGCTTCTCACAAGAAGCTATGAAATATACTGTAGAATTGGCCATAGTATCCTGGATTTTCCTTGCAATTTTTTGGGCCAGTGAAACTTTGATTATTTTGGGTCTGTCTTGTCTCAAACAATGTTAGGCAAATTAAAAGAAAGTTATAGAGGTTTCAACGTTCAGGACTCACCACAGGAGTCTTGGCAGAAATGTAATTGGGGTTTAAAGCTGAATTTTACCAGCTTTTGGTACATGTGTATTTCAGGGGATGTCAGTCATGCATACACATCACTACTCCAATTGGAGGAAGATCAATCAAAGCTCTGAAAGAATCAATTGTGAAGGACCCCAGGAGCGAACATTTACTTTCCTGCTTTTTCAGTAGAAAAGTAGAGTAGCTACTGAGAGATGCTTGGAGAGAAGCTAATTAATGGGTCATAAAAGAACTATTTTTTTCATACATAAAACAGTAACAAAGAAGCCAGGGAAAGAGATACCCCTAAAAAAGGTGCAATTAACCATTTGAACATCAAAAGCATTCGAATGAACAGCCAAGCAGAAGAAAAGAGAGAATGGAAACCTCCCATTATCAATATTTCATTTCTTCAACAAAAGTCTTTCTGAATTATGATATTGTCAGCTGCCAACGGGCAGTTCTTTCACTTTCCCCTGAATAATTAAGTAACTCATGTTATATATCTTATAGATAGTGTTTGTGAACTTATCCAGGTGAATGAACAGGGAAGAAATGGGAATCATGAAATGTACAAAACAACATTTCTATGTTCAAGATAGTTTTCTGTTTTGTTTTGGCCTGTAAAACCTAGATAATACATTAAAGACAAATCTGGAACCCATTGCTTAGACAGTGTTTTTCAAACTCTTTATCTGTAGGATACACTTTGTAGACTGATTTATCTTCCTTGGCAACAGCCACAGGACGAATGCTTCTGCATCCAAAATAGGGGATGAAGAAAATCTGACAGTTTTCCTTTCTCTCACATTAAATTGTTCAATGTCTCATGTTCTTTCTCTCCTGAATATAGAGGCATTTGTTTGTTTCATCAAATGAACTGAAAGAGACTTCAGTATCTGGCCTTATTCAATAGGTGTAGTGATTCCAATATCATGAAAACTGTGTGGTGCCTACTTGCTATATAGCAGATAAAGACAAGGAGCTTGTCAGAAAGGAAAGGGATATCCCTAGTTCAGTACCATGAACATGGTGGTATATATAAGGATTCAAACCCAAACTTTAAATAACTTAGCAATCAACATGCCTGGATGGGCAACTCTTGCCAGTTTTTTTTCTCATATTCCTTTGTTTTATTAATCTCTGTTCTGTCCCTAATAAGAAGAAATTTTTAAATTTCTGTAAATTACTATCAAAAGCAGGCAAAACAGAATTCTCATTCAAAGGATTCTGGAACTTACCATTTTGTTTAGACCTAGTTTATGGGAGATAAATCACACTGTTGAGTCCTAATGGCTCACCACCATTCTCAAATGTGTATTTTTTTCTAGGAAACATTGGCAATGTTTCAGAAAGAAGTATTGATCAATGTCTAGCAAGGAAACATGCTCAAGCTTCTAATACTTCTCCCCCATGTTTAACCAATGTGACAAGGTTTGAAATGCGCTGATTTTCATCATGTCCCCCATGTGATGCTTCACTAGCATAATCACTGGACCAATTTCTTAGAGTTTCCCAGAGTGTTAGCTTTTAAGAATTAGCTTTACTTTTAGCAGAGTTCCAGAAAAAGTATGTCCCAATCTCTGTGTGGCTTCCCTAAACAGGAGGCTGACTTGAAAGTGAAACAAGGAAGGCAGTTTCAGGTTCCAAACTTAAAAGATTTACTAATAAACTTTACAATTACACATGCATTGGAAAAACTAGATACTAACTAACAAAAGGATTAGAGAAGATAGTAGTTTTATTCTTAACTCACCAGTTTCTTGGTGGAGAGGGAAGCATAGTAGAGAGAGGGTGCTAGAAGCAAGATTGCAAAGGGGAAAAAATGAGATGTGTGATCTTCTGTGGAAGGTCAATGACAGACTCCAGAGTGTATCCTTGGTCACATGGTCTGGATACTATAGCCAATCATTTTAAATAACACAGATCAGCAGTTAATCCTATGCTAGCTAAACTCTCCATTTGTCCTAGAACAAGGGTAGGGGGAAAGAATGCCAAAATTTTATAACAGGACAGTCAGGGTTAAGATGAGGAAAGAAGCAAACAAGAGTTAAATTTAACCTGAAATATAAGAAATAATGTCTGGGTGAAATAAAGGTTATGATATCTGGTTACAGATATAAGACAATGAAGATTGGATGGGGACATGATCTTGAAAAGAACTTTATATGGAATTTGGAATTTGGATGGAATTTGGGAGCCCTGGTAGCGCAGTGGTTAAATGCCAGTACTGCAACCACAAGGTTGTGAGTTCGATCCTGCCAGGCTCCAAGGTTGACTCAGTCTTCCATCCTTTCGCAGGTCGGTAAAATGAGTACCCAGCTTGTTGGGGGCAATTAGCTAAAATACATTGTAAACCGCTTAGATAACACTAGTTGATAGGCGGTATAGAAATAAATGCTATATATGATATGATTTTTTTAGAAATATTGGAGTTTAAATAGAAAGAAAATTTTAGAGTTATATGAGAGTTTATAGAATGGATATAGTGATGTTATATAACATGTAAGACATTTATAGCTATATTTATTAAGGATGGGTACTGTACAATTTTATTAACAAGCTATTATCAAAAGTGGCAATATGGAACACTATTATAAATAATGTGGTATCATATATTAACAAGCTATTATCAAAAGTGGCAATATGGAACACTATTATAAATAATGTGGTATCATATAATAGCTTAGATGTTAGATAGGAATATAGAAATATATTGATTGATATTTTAATACTACTTTAACCTTGAGAGCATTGGGAAGAAGGAAATGGTTGCAGAGAAATAATGTAACAAAGTATGTCTTTTTATTTATTTTTTTAGAGGGGTTTGAAATAATTTGGATGTTCCATAAACTTTAAAAAAATGATGGAACTCATGTTTTTTCTTTATTATCTAAACTTTTATTTTTCTTTTCTTTGTATTTTCCTTTCTTTCATTTTCTCTTTTTTTCTGTTTGTAGAATTTTAGTGTGTATAAAAACTTGCAATAAATATATATTTAAAAAAGCAAATAACACAATTTGCCCTCTGAAGTATCCTTGTTACTCTATGTCAGTGTAACAAGTGGGGACACTGTGATTATAAGTGGTAGTTTTTAAATAATGTTCCTAGTTCTGTTCCCACCCACGCATCCACATCAAAGTATATAAAAAAACCAGGCATGATATTCTGGCATAGAGGCAAAAGATTCCGGATACATATCCCAGATCCCTTCCCTACCAGGACAAACACAAAAATTAAAAAGTAAATAGCAATTCGCTGACACAAATCCCTTTTTTTTACTCTGAACCCTATGATTCTAAGCACTATCACACCTTATAATACATAAAGTAACAATGAATCTCATTTCCTGTAGGAGCTAGGGATACAGTGGGAAAATACAGCTACAAGAACTGCAAGACTCCTATCCTCAGGAAGACACAGCTTTGTTTTGCTGAATCATGTTTACTAGAAGCTCTTACTAAAAAACAAAACAGAACAAAACCCTAATATGACTCTGCTGTGATAGCACTACGAACTGTCTTCCAGTTAGACTAACTCTAGGTTAATTGAAAAGACTTTAGCACTTGTAAGTGGGAAAAAGAATGTTGTGAGGTTCTTTTTAAACAACTCACATTATAGTCAGGAATCCATCACTTTTAATAGTAGATCAAGATTCTGATTTTTCAAAAAAAAATATCGATTTTACAGTAATTAGCTTTGTATCAAATTGTAATAGCAACCATAGTAATAGTAACCAAAGCAAAAATAGCAAATATAAACTCCCCATTCCAGTCTACGAAAACATTGTCTGGCATTCTCTTAGTGAATTATGATGGGGTAAGTGAGATTTATGCCATGACAACTTGTTTGATTGTTGTGGAGGTCAGAATTCTCTTCCCATTGCACAACAGCCAAATTCCCTCCACAAAATTAACCTTGTAAGTAGTACGGCTTTCCCAACATGGCCATTTCTGCATTGTTGCAATGTGGGAGAATCAGTAGGGATGAATGCTGCAAGGATGTTCTCTCCAGAGATCTCCTAAGATGCCTGTTGTGGGACATCTGGTCACAGAAAAAATAACTTGACACATCCTCCCAGTCTCCAACAACATTCTGGACCCAGTATTTAGTGAACCTTTGTGGATTCATAGTAATGAATATGAACAACTATACCCAAATCAAAGTACAGATACTTCTTTCTATCATGAGGTGAAAGCATATACTGACATATTGCTTCTGGACAACAAGACATTTTGAAGGAAATGTGATCTCCAGTTTTAGAAAGATACAAAAGTTGGGTTAGAAAGAAACAGGGAAAAAAATGCATAACAACAATGAGCCAGAAGAGACTGTAGGCTCTCAGAAGGTACTTAAGGTTCAGCAACAAGAGAAATGGGTAGAGTCATGGATGAACTGTCAGTCTTTCAAAAGATGTGGACTGTGGCCGTTTCCGAAAGATGAAGCTTTTCCGCATCGACTCACTGCAGTCCCGGATCCAGAAGAGAGCACGTCAGCAACTCTTCCCTTGTGCACCTAATCAGTCCAGGCGGAAGAGAACGCAATGGCACCACGTCTTCCTTCCTCAGCACAGTCGGGCCTTTTCCATTGCTGCACTATGGAAGGAAGCATTGCCAATGCGCTTCCATAGCTTCCTCATGGCCAGAAGTGACAGGAGCGCTCCGTGAGCACAGATGCGGAACAGATTTTTTCCCTTTTCTCAAAAATTGCTCAAGTGTGATGCTCCGCAACAGGATGGCAGCAGGACAGTGATGACATCATGCGGAAGCACAACCTGCTGATCACTGCCAACCTGTAGCAGAAACGAGACAGCGATGTCATGAAGAAAGGGCCTGTGTTTCTTGATAAGCTTCATAAGTGATAATACATTAAAAGATCTAACCATTAATTAAAAGTGATTGGATTCAGATGGAAACATTCAGAGTATGTGCTAAATAAATGAGAAAACAGTATAAAAGTATAGTAGTGTTACAGTGCTAAGTCATCTTACCCTCTGAAGACAAACATTCACCATAGTAGGGAGCCTGCTATGCTGCAGGAACCCCAGGTTGTTTATAGTGTGGAGACAATATTGGCTGAATCCTATCTCCACATTGGATGGAATTTGGGAGTCATTCATAAACTTGCCTCCTTTTAATACAGGTGAACTACATTTGTTGAACCACTTCAAACATAGTACACACCCAAGCCAAGTAAAATTATTGACCAACAGTTGTCTAAGTTCAGAGGCAAATGCCCATTCTGCAGTATAACCAGAAAAATCTGGTGCCAATTTCATTTGTGTTGTTTTTCCTGTTGTGCTGGATTGTCACATAAAATAAGTTGGGTGTGCGTCATTCATGGGTCACACCTTATCCAGCCTTGTGCTAAGAGATAGGAAATGAATAAAGATTATTTTTAAGCTAGAAATTATGGTGCTGTTTTCTTTTTCCAAATTTGTTAATTTGGCATAGTGATTACTTTCTTAACCAAAAGCTGAGACTTTGGCCCTTTTCACATGGTATTTGGCATGCGAAAGGGTGCCCAGAGTGTTGCATGATTGTGAGGAAGGATCTGCACGATGCACTCACAATTGTGCAACGCTTCAGGTAGGGCAGGCTCCGCTCACACATTTTTCATTTTTGGCTGAAAGCCAAAAATGGTGCGCAATTGCGCATTGCTCCAGGGCCCTGTATGCACTTGCAGAGCCTCTGGAGACATGGTGGTTGCACTTCCTGCCCCAGCACAGCCTGAGAAATTCCCAGGCTGCACTGCAGAAGGAAGAGGTGGGGCTCTCGCACTACCTGCTTGGGAGCAGGCAGCTCATGCAAAGCTGAAGCAGTGGGGACGGGAGAGCCTCTCACTGGAGGCTGCTTGTGTGATCCCTGCACCCCAGTGCCGAAAAAAGGTAAGCTGCAGAAAGGGCCATTGTTAGAACTAGAAACTAGTTCTGGTAAATATCTGAACTTTGTAAAGTCGAATGTTTTCATGGCTGGAATCCATGGGCGGCTGCGGGTTTTCCGGGCTTTGAGGCTGCATTCTATTCATATTTGGTACTGATGTTTTGCCTGCATCTGTGGCTGACATCTTCAGAGGATATGGTGGCATGGAAGTGAAAAAGAGTATATATACTTCTGTAGTATCTGGGTGGGAGGAAGCAATTTGCATGTTACAGTTGGCCTGTGTGATGGCCTATTGTTAAATGAGATATCCCCCAGGGTTGTATTGTTATAATATCTGAAATTTATTAACACCATTTTCCCTAAGCTCTGAGCCATAATTTAATACTTCAGAGATATCTTGAAAGGAATGTTCCAATTAGTTCAAAGTTGTTTAAAACAATTTTCACTTAATTAAATACATATTTGAATGGTCAAAACATGGTTAGAGATAGATAAATCTGCTATTTTTAGCCTATGACATTTATGTGTATGTTAATTCATAAGATCTGTCCAAAGTGATTAATGACTACATGATACTGTGCTTCAGAAGTGTTCAGCACTGACAACTAAGGCAAAATGTGGCTATTAGACTTTTGTCAACCATGACAGGAGGCAGAATATCTGAAGAACCACTTTCTTCCTTATAAACAACCTGCAACTTACTGTTATTATTAGAAGCTCTTTTATATGTACAACCACCTAGAGACACTAGGTTAGCAGGCAGTAGTAGTATTCTCATTGTTGAACTACATCCAGACAAAAATGAGGTTGGCTTATTCCATATCCTGCTTTAAACATGCAGTAAAAACTATCCCTGTGCATAAGGTTTTGTTTAACTTTTGCTACTCTTTTTAAAACAACTTGTCATTGTAATTGCAGGAGTTTGTTCATTCTGTTTTGTAATTCTTTAGTTTTATTTAATCTAAGCTTGGAACACAGCAAGCTGTCTCCTACTGACTGGTGGTCTAACTAGCCCAGTACTATCAAGTGTCATGCTAATTGGAGCTTGGAGGTTTTGTCCAAATCACGTTCGTTCATGTTCTGATCAGAGCTCTGTCTTTTGGTCCTGCCTCCAAAAAGTTTTCTTCAAACTGAAATCTGTTACCACAACCCTACTGTCAAACTCAGTATCCCTCCACTCATAGGACTAATATGAAAAGGATGGGATGGAGTTGCACTTTATTAATCTTTGCTATATCAAGCACATGTATGGGCAATTATCTCCCTCTTAATTCCCAGAGTTCAGTGTGAAGATGGAAAATTGGAGCTTCCAAGAAGAGACTGTCCCTTTTTCATTTATTTTGCTCGGAGGATTATACTGGACTAGCAATTGAAAGTGGGGTTTTTGAGGAGGTGTGGGGGGCAACAGGCCCAAAAAACGTTGACAGTGCATATGCTATTAAAAGTCATTTTCAAAAAACACCCCCACATGGCACATTTTCCCAAGTAATTATTGCTATAGAAGAACATAGTTGTAAACCTGTTGAAACAGAAAGACATTGCATTGATTTACTTACTTCTGTTCCTCCTTTTTCCCCAGTCTGGGGCTCACACAAAAAGCAATATCAAATTAACAATATAATTAAAAGCAATTAAAAACAAGAACATTAAAAGAAAATAAAAGGTACAGTAAATTCTAAAAGGCCTTCTCCACCCCTGGGAATCAGCTGTCAAATGTTGATCAAAACAAACAAGTTTTCACCTGTCAATAGTAGGACACCAGGCTAGCCTTTCTATGAAGGGAATTCCAAACCCTGGGAGCAGCCACCAAGAAGGCCCTCATCTGTGTTTCCAATAGATGTGCCTGTGACGGTGGTGAGACAGAAGGAAGATCCTTATATTGAAATGTTCAAGTGTTGCAAACTTGCTTATGCCTACTAGATCACCATTGATTTGTTTGCTTGCCCATCATCCTAATCTATGATCAAGTAAATGATTGCTAATTTCATTCTAACAGGTGAAAATGGAAAAAAGAGGGGGGAAAGTCTTTATTTTTGATAATTTTTTTAGATTTTTGACACTTTCTTTGGGTTAATATTTTACATTCTAAAAACTTTTTTGGTTTGGTTTGTTTTTTAAATACAGCATGAAATCCAACAGGTTATGAGTCAAAATGTTTAGAGATCCCCCTCCCCCTCCTCCTCCCCCTCCCCCTCCTCCATGATCTTCATCTTCATCTTCTCTTTTCTTTTTTCTTTTTTTTCTGCACTAAATCTTCAAAAAAGAAATAACAAAAGAATGCTGACATTTGTTTTGAAATGCACTTTATCATTCAGTAGAAAAATGATTGTGAATATTCTTTACATCCCTACAAAATACTTATTTTCCCATTCCCAGGATTTTCTGGTGCATCAAATCCCAAAATCTGCACTGAGTTTTTAGTACCAGTCGTGGAAAAGATTAGTCATTTCTTTCATGCTTTGGAATGAAGACACAAGACTGATAGACTGACGTAGCCCAGAACCCATATTTTATGTTACACTACATAGGCCCTTTTCGCATGGCAGTGTACAAGCGAAAGGGTCCCTTGAGGGTCGCTTAAATGTCAGGAGTGGTCTGCATGATGCACTACCATTTCTGCCACGCTCAGGGCCTGCAAGTGCAGCAAATACTCATTTCCTTATTTTCAGCTTTTAGCCAGGCTTGCACAAGGCTCACGGGGCAGGGCCACACTCACCTGCGTTGCGGAGCCTCTGGAGCCGGACCTGTCATGCATCCTCTCCTCAGTGCAGCCTACAACTCCCAGGCTGCACTGCAGAAGGAAGGGGCGGGGTGCGGGCAGGGCTCTAGCGCAAGCAGGAAGGAGCTGCGGAGCCTGAAAAGCAGGGAAGCAGGAGGCTTGCGAGAGCCTGCCTGCCCAGACTTTTCATTCAAGGCCCACACTCCAGCAGCATGAGAAGGTAAGCTGCGGAAAGGGCCATACTGATAATTAGCCAAGGCAGCTGGGACTTCTAGGAATTGACGTCCAAAACACCTGGAGGACTAGAATTTGGAAATCACTGCTCTAGCTGGATGCACTGCAGAAGGCATCCACAAAGAGCTCCACGGTGCTGGAAGGTCTCTGAAGATAACATCTTTGATCAGGCAAATAGCTGGACATGTCTCTGCTGATTGCTTTTGCTTTCCAACAACACACAAATGGTCATATTGAGGGGAGTATATTGCTTACAAGATAGGTTCTGGAATGGTGGCTTTGATCATTGTACACCCAGTAAAAAATCTCAGTAAAAATTCCAAAAAATCTCTGCAATGACCAGAAAAGTGACTTGTGATGGTGTAAGACTGAAGCATAATTCATCAGTAGGATTCTGGCCAATGACACCAAAATTCAAAATCATCTCTGTCATCCATTAAGTAAATTACCATTGTCAAAACACAGTTGCTAAGTCTTGATTTATTTTGATGGATCTGGACCTCACTTAATGTTTTAAATTTTTGTGGGCTTGGACTTTCATCTTACTTCAACTCAACCTCTGTAAATTAAATAAAAGGGAATTAATGCAGATATTGATAGCAGAGGTAAGGCTGGTGTTTCTAAATCAAATAAAGAGCTTTCACCTGGATCATAAATATAAATGAGGTCTTTGCATGCAGGTTAAGAGCATGCAATCTATATTTGCAATGGAAATGAATGCCAAAAAAGACAGAGATGTTATGTCACACATACTTGCTATGATTCTACAAAAGTTGAAATGGAACAAGTAGCTTTCTCCATGATAATTTTTCAATAATTCCCAGACTAATGCAATACCCCAGAAAACAGATGACCTTATAAATGTGACAGTTTCTGCATCTGAGCTTTTAAAACATTGTTATGATTGAAGCTTTTGGAATCTTAATTTAGGAATTAGAATCTCACTTCAGGAGGCTTATTTTAAGGAATGAATTTAAGGCAGGGATATTGAAATTGTAGTGTATGACTTGCAAGAAAAAAAAAAAAAAGCCTGAAAAATGTGTGTAATAAAGTGAAGAAATTATTAGGAAGCACTATGAAAGCTGTCTGCCAGTAGCCAACTTTATTTATTCAGTGTAAACAGTATTCATTGCAAATTTAGTCTACTTCTCGGTTTATGGATTGTTTGCAAACTAACCGTGAGACTTGTCAATCTATTCAAAATGCACAGAAATTTGTCAATGAGTTGTTTTCAGCTGCTCACAAGTGCAAAATGAAAGCAGGCAAGTGTTCCCAGATATCCTAGCCTTGAATCTCTTCAAGACACTTGAGTGTTAGAGGAGTAATCTCAGAGCATAAACACTGTCTTCTCCTGTTCTCCTGAAAATGCTTTGGAGAGGCTGCTGCAGATTTTCAAGAGAGCTACATCCTCCTTAATCTCTTGCCCTTCTCAAAGTTTCTCAAATGCAGTAATTACCAAAGCAACTTCCGCACTACACTGTTATAGTGCTATTAATCCACTTTCAACATTCTATGGAATCCTGGAGTTTGCAGTTCAGGGAGGGGCATTTAGAGAGCCTCAGTAAACCACAAACCCCAGAATTCCATAGGATGCTGAAAAAGGAATAATAGCACTATAATAGTATAGTGTGAAAATGGGGCAAGTCACGGTAGGACGGAGCTGCCCCTATGGGAAAATACTGAGCTTTCTAAACTATTCATTGCCTTAACAATCATTCAGTGTTATACAGTGGACTCTCAGTATCTGCAGAGGTTTGGTTCCAGGATCTTGCATGGATACCAAAATCCATGGATGGTCAAGTCCTATTATATACAATGGTGTAGTAAAATGGCATTCCTTATATAAAATGGTGAACAACTCAATAGGTTTGCTTTTAAAAAAAAAATATTTTCAAGACATGGTTTGTTGAATCTGTGGATGCAGAATCTGTAGATATGGAGAGCTGACTGTGCTAAAAGGTATTGCTTTACGGTCCTTTTCATATCTTACCATTCTGTTCCCATCTTCGTCACCATATTCTTCACTATAGTTTTATCTCCTGGTGCAAAGCGCATGTTCATTGCATCATTGCTATAAAAAAAAATAGTCTGTGTTCTTCTACTCTATTTTTTTTTAACTACTGATTTCACTTCTTTCTTTTTCTCATCTCCCATATCTCCAACTTTTGGCTAAACCTCATCTCTTTTCCTTCTTTATTCCTTGCTCTCCTTCTCTTTCTTCCACACCCACAGCTTTCACTTATATTTGTCTTCTCTCTTGTTCCCTATTCCTTCTCCTCTTTCTTTTGTCTTCTTTCTGTCTCTGCTCTGCCATAGACTACAAGCAGGCATTTTCTTTTGTTTTACCTCCCTCTTTCTCAGTTTCTCTTGTCCTCTTTCTTTTTTTCTTCCCTCCTCTGCTTAGTCGTGGCTAAACATCTTCCTTACTAGCTCCTCCCATTTGTCATAGTGTTCCAACTTCTTCCCTTTCTGGTCTCTGTCTCTGATTTTTTTCCCATCTTCTCTCCTCATATGATAATTGAGAAGTCTACTCCAAGTCTTTCTAAGCACCAGCCAAACTGGCAGCCACATTCTGATCCTGTAAAAAAAAGCTACCTATTCTGCAATATTACAGAGCTTCCAAGTTAGCTGGCTTTAGTATAAGCTGCACAGCTGCACACACACACACACCTCCAGTAGCCAATTCCTCCTCAGGGCACATGATCCCTGACATAACTTATAGAATTGTCCCAGTGCTTCCAACTTCTATATACTTGCTATCTACTTTAGTTCTCTAATGAAGGAAAGTCATCCCCTGTGCTTGACTCTCTGAGCAAATCTGTGAGATTTGCTGAGAATGCAGGAGAAAAATTATTCAGAAGAGCATGTCCTGCTGTACAAAGATATTTCTGTGTGAGATGGAGCTTAAACTCTCAAGCCAACCACTATGCTTGGCCCAATCAAACACTTCGCTGCCCTGTGCCTTTTGGTTGGGGAATAATTTTTTAACCCCCTGCACACCGTGAGATGGTCATTTTAAGTTAGAACCAACTTCAAATCATGATTTTAGCCAGCAATATATGGTGCTCAATTTAAATGTATTTCTCAACAGTTTACTATACTGACTTGGGCCATTTCCTCACTACACTGTTCTAGTGTTATTATTCCACTTTCAACATCCTGTGAAATTCTGGGGTTTGTAGCTAACCGAGGCCAAACAGCTCTCTGGCTGAGAAGTCTAAAAGCCCCTCTGTAAGCTGGAAACCCCAGGATTCCAGAGGATGTTGAAAGTGGAATAGTGTATAGCAGTGTAGTGCAGAAATGGCCTTGTAATATATCTATTACCTTTTCAATATCTATTATTGTAGTTCCTATTACCACAGACCAAGTGATATTTTTAAGCCTGGTATCTAGTGGTGTAGTGGTTTGAGGGTTGAACTACAATCCCAGAGACCAGGGTTCAGTTCCCTGTTCAGCCATGGAAAACCACTGAGTGACATTGGGTGTGTCACACACTCTCAGCCATAAGACAGAAATGACTTGAAGGCACACAACAACAACAATCCCTAAATTGAAGGGCCACAGTGATGTAGTGGTTTGAGCATTGGACTACAACTCTGGAGAACAGGGTTCAAATCCCAGCTCAGCCACGGAAACTCACTTGGTGATCTTGGTAAGTCACGTTCTCTTAGCTTCAGAAGAAGGCAAAGGCAAACCCCTCTGAACAAATGTAGTCAAGAAAACCCTGAGATAGGCTTGCCTTAGGTCACCATAGGTTGGAAATAATTTCAAGGCACAAAACAAAAACAACAGTCCTGCTTTCAGAAGACTCCCCAGGTCAATTGATCAAGGCAGTCATGAGCTCTGAGTTCATTCATTTTGATGGTTCCATTATGAAACACATCACCACAAACACATATCCTTTATATACCCTTTTTATTTTGCTCTAGTGAACCAAAAGAGTATAATTACGGAATCAGTAGCACACCGAACAATAATGCAAATTTAAATTTAGCTGAAAAGGCTGTTCCTTTGTCAAATCTTATAGCCAGAACCACTCTTGAACCCCATTCTTTATCACCATCAAGTTTGCTTAAGTTTCATTGGATCATGGAGTTGGAAGAAATGACAAGGGCCATCTACTCCAATTCCCTGCTATGCAGGATTACACAATCAAAGCACTCCTAGCAAATGGCCATCCAAGCACTATTTACAAACCTCTAAAGAAAAAGACTCCACCACACTCCACTGTGGATCAGCTCTTATCATCAGTAAATCCTTCCTAATGTTTAGGTAGAATTTCTTTTCCTGTAGTTTGAATCCATTATTTTATGTCCTAGTTGCTGGAACAGCAGGAAACAAGCTTGTTCCATCTTTAATAAGACATCCTTTCAAATATTTTAATATGGCTATCACATCACCTCTTAACCTTCTCTTCTCCAGACTAAATCTAAGCCTCTTCTCATGGTTTCCAAGTCTTTTACCATTTTGGTCACCTTCCTATGGACATGTTCCAGCTTGTCAATATCCTTCTTGAACTGAGGTGACAGAACTGAACACAGTATTCCAAATGAAGACTAGCCAAAGCAGAAAAGAATGGTACTGTTATTCCCCTTAGTCTAGACACTATACTCCTATTGATGCAACCTAGAATAACATTAGCTTTTCTAGCTGTCACATCAGACAGCCGACTCATGTTCAACTTGTGGTCTACTAAGACCCCTAGATCTCTTTCACATGTACTGTGGTCAAGCTAGGTGTTATCTAACCTATATCTGTGCATTCTATTTTTTTTCTGCCTAAGTATAGTACCTTACATTTCTCTTTGTGGAAATTTGTCTTGCTAGTTTTGGCCCATCTCTCTAATCTGATAAGATCATTTTGAATTCTGTCTCTGCCTCTAGGGCAATAACTATATCTCCTACTTTGGTGTCATCTGCAAATTTTATACACATGCCCTTTATTCTATCATCTAAATCATTTCTAAAGATGTTGAATAGCAGTGAACCAGGACAGAACCCTTTGGCACCCCACTAGTCATTTGTCTCTAGAATGAAGAGGACCCATTGGTGAGTAGCCTTTGCATTTGGTCAGTCAAGCAATTACAAATCCATGTAATAGCAGCATTGTCTGGCCCACAGTTTACTAGTTTGTATGTAAGACTATCATAGGGGACCTTGTCAAAGGGCCTACCGAAATAAAAATATGCTATATCTATAACATTCCTTTCATATACCAAGCTTATAATTCTATCAAAGAAAAGAAAAGAGTAATCTGGCATTATTTTTTTTTCAAGTAAAAAAAAAACATGTTTACTCTTAGATATCACAACATTACTTTCAAGGTGGTTACAAAATGGACCTTTCCACAGCATTCTCCCCTCCCACAATGGGGACGGGAGAAGTACAGGACCGCAATGACACTTCTTCATGATGTCTTTGTGGTCCCATCCTTGTCCTGTTCCTAGGCAGCATGATCGCAGATTAAGGCCCTTTTCACACCTTACCCTGTCGCGGCAGTGGGGAGCGGCACTTGCACAAGCAGCTGCTTGCACTCGCCGCTCACAACAGCCCTTCTGCCTCCTGCATCAGCTTCCTCGTAGCGCAACCATCATGCTAGCGCCCCGCCCCTTCCTTCCACAGCACAGTCTGGGAGCTGTAGGCTGCTCTGGGGGAAGGAAGCGTGACCGGCCCAGCTCGCCGAAGCACTGCACGCAGGTAAATGCAAGAAGGTGCCGCGAGCATTGTGCAAGCATGCAGTATTTTCCGCTTACAGCCAAAAATAAAAAAAATGCACACGCCCCACTTTAGCCTCATGAGCATCGCACAAGTGAGAGTGTGTCATACGGAGTGACGCTCCCATTCACGCGACGCTCAAGGGGTACTCGCACAAAAAATAAGCATGCGGAAAGGGCCTAAATCATTGATGGATTTTCCCTGTCAATGGCATGTGATTGTGCCACCATCCTGGACTCAGCTATAATGTGATTGTGTTAAAATGTATTCCAGGGTTTAAATTGTAAAGCCATTGTTGATTAATTGCTGGCTTTTTGCCATAATAAACTTGTACTTTACATCCTGGACTCACCTGTCCTGAAGAAGTCACAGTGCAGTCTGAGAAAGTTCCCAGCTGTGCTGTAGAAGGAAGAGGCATGGCCATTGAGCTCCCTTCTGCAGGGTGCCAGCCAGTGGAGAGGACAGCGCTCTCACCTCTTGGCAGAGTCACTGCTGGGATCCTCACCGGACAACTTCAGGAAAAGGTAGAGTGTGGAAAGAGACAATAGAATCTTTCCTTGTACTGATAGCAGACTGATTGGGAGGTAATTGTTCACACCCACACCCACCTTTTTTTGCAGATGGGGACAATATTTCCCCTCTTCCTTTCCTGATTAAATAATTGACTTCTAAATACCCTCCCCCAACAATGGTCTTCCTTTCTCAGCATATGGCTGAGCAGTTGGCAAACAGTTCATTTTAGACAAGAAAGACCACTGATAGGAAATAGTACAAAGGTGTGACAGAAGTGATTGACTTAACACTTCTTATATGAATGCTTGTCTGACCCATTACCACCATTAGCTAAACTATGTATTGGGTAATCTCAGATGGACATCCTTTGTTGTAGAGAAATTCTGAAGTTATAATTAACTTTTCCCACCTGAAATGTGTTTAAAAAGAATTCAGAAGCAAAGCCAGCCATTTTGAGAGTGAGGTTCATTTGAACCAAGGCTTCAAACTGTCTGACTGTTCTTTCTGAAAGCCAATTACTGAAAATCACTAATTTAGTCCAGATTCTCTCTTGTTGAAGTCCTTGTCTAAACTAAGCTTGGTTCTGAGCTGAAATTACTCCTTCAGAGAGCCAGAATCTGAATTTTTTTATGCCCAGGAATTTCATTAGCTCATTCTCTTTCTCAAAGTCCTGGCTCTACCTTAGAGGACTTTAGGTAGCTTATCCCCTTTATGCTTACATTGTTTCAGCCAGTAATGTTCTAACAGGACCAAAGGGAGATCATTTCTGACATCTTTTATATCTATCTTTTGGGGAATGTTTTCCTGGCACATTGCAGTTCCCCCTCAACTACTCCCCTTTTTCCGGTAAGTATGTGTTTGTTTGTGTGTACACATTGAGCAAAATATTTAATGCATTTCCTTTAAATCCTTTCCTTTCTCTGATCTCTTCTGCCTCTTAGCAACCTTTACAGCTTAAAACTACTTAATTGTAAACCCTTGCAGCCTTGCAAATTTGCTCACTTGAATTAGTAACATCCTGAATAAACTCTGTCCTATTTGGGGTGTACTGTTTAATATTTGCTATTCTTAATGCAACTATTGTGTATATCTAGATAGCTGAATGTTTAATAAAAATGCTCTTTTAGAGAGTTCTCTGTAAGTGTGCGGTTTTTATTCCAATTTATCTAATAATGCACTATTGCCAAAGTTTGGGCAGAAGCTTTCAAAATGTTCAAAAAGTCTATAAATATAGAAAACTTTTTAACATACCTGCTCTCTACAAATGCAAACGTTTTACAAAAAGTTGAAAAGCAAAATAAAATAGGTAAAAACAGGTGCCCTCTACGGTTTCTAGACTGAAAACTTGAGAGGGCTCCAAACCTTGAATGATCGCACAGAAGAGAAAATTTCAGCAGGGGCTGTTTTTCACACAATCAGGTAACAAGCAATTACATGCTGACATTCCTTCTTCTACACGACTGCTAAAGGGCATGAGAGCCTTCTCTAGTTGACAACCCTACCTTTCCATCTTTAGAGAGAGAAAGTGCCTCAAACTTCCAACTAAAACAGGTTAAACCTTTAAAAACAAACCAACAAGTAAGCAGAGATATCTCTGCTTAGTCATTTTTTTTTTCCAATCACACTGGGTTAATTTTTTAAAAGTGTTTTTCTGCTGCTGCTATCTCAGTTACAACCAGTGTGATTGAATGCCAATATCCCAGTTATTTGGAAGTCAGTACAAAAATCCAGAGGCAAGCCATGCACAGGTTTAAAACCAAAAATTGCGTAAACAAGAAACAAATCTTAACTGTCTGTCTATCTGGCTTGAGGTGTAGAGTCTCTTGATGAAGTTCAGCTGCAGAGGCTGGAAAAAATGGGAAAAGTGTAAGGTAAGGCATAAGAAAGAAGAAAAGTTATAAAAAAAATATTTAAGTGAGGTGAAAGACAAATCTTTGTCTTCCAAATCAACTGAGATGATTCTCTAAGTAAGGAAAAGCTCAGGAGATTGTTTCAACAAAAACAGCAAAAAGTTAGATTTCTTTTTCCCTTTGAAGACGGATTCTGCAGTTCCTAAACCCCAATAAAGTTTATGAAGTAGCAAAGAAAGAAAGAGTACATGAAATAAGAATCAAGTTGGGTGGAGAACTGTCATGTGACCCTGCCTGTGTTTTTGAAATCTCTCTAGGAAAGTCCTTCTCTGTACCACCACATTCACAGTTACATCTGGTAGAACCATGGGAGAGAGTTTTCTCAGTGGCTGTTCCCAGGCTCTGGAATTCTCTTCCTCAAAAGTTTAGAATTGCACTCTATCTGTTATCTCTTCATATGTAGATAAAAATCTTTTTTATTTTGAGGGTCTTTGATAATTGACTGTTCAGAGGGAATAGGGCCTTTCAGAATGTGCTGTAGTGTGTTGTTGTTTAATGGCCTTGCTTTTAACTATTTTTAATTGTATTGTTAGTTCAAACATAATTTAATTTTTAATATGATACTAATGTTAAAGCTGTATCTCTTTTAACCTTTATAAGTCTCATTTAGTCTCGGATTGAGAGAAAAAAACTGAGATATCAATAAATAGGAAGAAGAAGTATAGGTAAGCTTTTTTCAACCTTCGATAATTAGTCCCCCGACGCCCAAGCAAAGCAGTGGCGGGGGCGGCCTTTGCTGCCCTCGCGCGAGAAGAGACCTCTGGAGAGGGGGGCGGGGCGCATCGCCGTTTTTAGGGCCGCCCCGCCTCCTCCCTCGGCCTCTTTGTCCAGCAGGCGACGATAATCCCAGTCTCACTCATTCTTTCTGGTTTTCTTATTAGTTCCCTCCTGATCTCTCTTGTTGGGAACTTTATGCCAATAAAAAAATGAGTGTACATTAGTTTGCTGACCAACCTATGAAATAATGAGACCTCACACAAGAAGTTGAGCTGAAATATTTATTTAAAATTCATTAGAAATTTACTTCTATTAAGTTTATCCTTTGACATGTTCAAAAGTGGGGGAACAATCTGGTGCGAGAGCAGCTGAAGCAGGTGGTCTCTCCCAGTCTTACTCCTTGGCTTCCCCTGGGCAAACACCTGGGCCTTAAGAAAAACTCAAATGCTGCACTGCTCCCTGACCAGCAGTGTACTGGAATCCCAACCCAAGAATTCAAGCCCCAGGGCTTACGATTTAAAGTGAGGTCAAAACCCTCTGGACAATCTCAATTATGTCCTCCTTCCCACTCACCCCCAGTCTTATGACCAGCTTTGGAGGCCTCCTCTTCATCAAATGGGTGCCATATGTGTTCACAAAACTGCTACTTTATTTGTCTATATTACATGTCACAGATAAGGGTAAGTGTCTGCTTAGCCCTTATCCCCCACCAGTTTGGTCAAAGGGCCCTCATTTCTTATTGCATATTTCCCAGTGACAGCTGGTTCTCCCTCTTCAGACAAGTGAATCCCATCCTCTTTCTAGAGCTCAGACCATTGGAGAATGATTTTGGAATGTGTTTAGAAATGACCCAGACCTCTGGTCAGAACATTCTGGATGTCTTGGTTAATCCTCCTTTGTGTCATCTCAATACCTCTGGGATCTCTTTCTCCGGGACATACTTTTCTGGGCAGAATGATTAACCCTAGTACATTTACTCCAGGCCAGGAATACAGGGTCACCTCCATCTGTGTATGACTCATATAATCAGGATCTTGCTCTTTAACAAATCCAGTTCAATACCCCCCACCCCCCGAGAATGACTGGGATGTGTTGCAGAGACCCATGACACTCTCTGACCAACCTTGGCAAGAGGTCATGCCATGCAGACCTTGCCCAGCCACTCAGCTGCAGCCAGATCACCCAGTCCTAAGTTCATCTTTGGTACTAAGTAGACAAGCACCTCTATCTAGTGTC
>CAOKZL010004339.1:0-34540 GCA_948472985.1 Iguana delicatissima
CTAATTGATCTTCTATATTATACCAGTCTTATTATTTCCAGTTAATAACTTTTAATTAACTTTAATAATAACTTTCACGAATCCTTAAAGTTCCGCGAATGAATAAAAGTCTTTTCTGCTATTCTCGTCAGTGAAATCTCCACTTGCAATATTTTGATTATTCTCCTCTGGACTCAGTCTATAAATGTGAGATCTATTTCTGGAAAAAGCCAGGGATGAGGTTTTAAAAGTTTTCAATCCTGTAGCGTACTTACTGCTCAAAATTAAAAAAAAGGTTTTGGCGTTCCTTCTCAGCGGAAAAAAAAAACGCGACTACCCAGCGGGGTTGTGGTGTCTCTTCGGCTCCCAGACGTCTTCGTACCTTCAGCACAGTAAAATCCCACTGTGCCTAGTCGATGACGACCCTCTTCAAGCCCCCTTCGAGACCCCTCAGATCTCCCTTTACCCAGGGAGAATTTTGACCGGCACTTCGCGATGTCCCTGTGCCGATTTCACCTCGCTGGGTGGTCGTGTGTTGACCAGCTCGATCTCTACACGGCCACTCGGTCCGCCATGAAACCCGGAAGTCCAGAGACCCCATGACTTTCATAGAGTTTGCTTAGGCAAGGAATCTTCAAAGGTGGTTTGGCCAGCTCCTTCCTCTGAAATATAGCCTACAGCACCTGACAAGGGGCGTAACCCCAATTACAATTATGGAATGGGGAGGTTTAAGCCTTCCCTCCAAGGTGATTGTTTTCATGCCTGTTTCTCCCTTTTTATGTGGACAGGGATTTATAAGCCTGCATTAGTCTTGCACTGAAACAAGTGCACTTTTGATAGCCACTAAAACAACAAACTTATGAAATGATCAGGTATTAGGAAAACTGTAAGTATGAACAGTTAAGAAACAAGGAATGATACTATGGCATAGAGCAGACTTTTCATGTGGGTGACACATGTTTTAGACATGTATTGTTTCACAACACAGTGATTCAGTTTTACTAGCAAACTGAAGGTTAAACTAATCCCTTATAAGAGATACAGACACATACATAAATTTTAATAACAAAATGTATGGGGACACAACATATCTCATGAAAACCTTTCATATATTTTTAAAAATATTTTTAAAAATATATGACCTATAAATAATAACATACATTTCCAAGATTGTAGGCTACACACTTTCGGTGGCACACTAACATGTCACAGCACACCATTTGGAAAGCCCTGGCATAGAGTATGAATTGCATCAGTATGTGTTATATGCTACAACATAAACCATAACATCTGCCTTCCAACATCTGCCTTCCTTTCCTAAGAATTAAGAACTGTGCCATTCCTTACTAAAAATACGTGTTACATACACTTGTTTGTACAAAGAAAAGAACTACTAGAACCATAAGCAAACTGGCTAGAAGATTATAAATAAAAATAGACCTCAGCCAGAACTTTGAAGTAACTTGTTAGGATCAAGAGATGCAGCAGCAACAACAACAAGCAAGTTGTAAGCAAACCCTTTTTCTAGTAACAAAGATATGACTATCTTATTGTAACTGTAACCTTTTAGTTAATTCCACAATTTCAGGGCTGTGACCTTACTAAATGGTAGGAAAGGAACACCCAATGGTTGAAGTGTTGGTTCCTGCTGTACCTCTGACCCACTGTTTTAACTTTCCTTCTCCATCGCTCCCAGCATGTAGTGAAAACTACAGCACTTTCCTTCTGCTGGGAGCAAGGGGGAAAGGGAGGCTAAATTGCTTGAGAGGGAGGGGAGAAACTGAGAAAACGAAGAAGGGGCATGGCCTGGAAGAGCACTGGAAATCCCATGTATTATCTCCAGACAAAACAGTACAGATATCCATCCTCACTGCAGTGAGAGTGGTGAAAAGGACTTGTTGCTGACCAACCCTTGAAATAATGAGGACACACACAGAAAGTTGGGATGGAATATGGGACACCTTATTTAACTATTCTTATTTATCCTTTATCTCCTGGGAAGTGCAAAAGAAGGGCGACAACCAAGTGTGTGAGCAGCTGGACCAGGCTGTCTTTCCCAGACCACCTCCCTAGCTTCCCCTGGGTGAAACATCAGGGTCCCAAGGATAACTCATAAGCTGGGTTGCTGCCTGGACAACCCGTTACAGGTAGGCCAACCCAACCAAGGATCCAACCCCCAGTTGCATCACTTAAAGTGAGGGAAAACCCTCAGGCCAGCCCCAAGGAGAGGCTTCTTCCCCATCCCTGGGTCTCATGACACATAGGGGCAGATCCAGATCATCCACATAGGGACAGATCCAAATTGTCCCAATTGTCCTTATGTCTATCCATCACTAGAAGGGTGCCATAGGTTTCACCAGTCTCTTACTATTGTTGCCCCACTACCTCCCATGAAGCCCTGGTGGCGCAGTGGTTAAATGCCAGTACTGCAACCATAAGGTTGTGAGTTCGATCCTGCCAGGCTCCAAGGTTGACTCAGCCTCCCATCCTTTCGCAGGTCAGTAAAATGAGTACCCAGCTTGTTGGGGGCAATTAGCTAAAATACATTGTAAACCTCTTAGATAACACTAGTTGATAGGTGGTATAGAAATAAATGCTATTGCTATATTGGATAAGAGGCAAGCATCCTTTTAGCCCCTGTTCTCTACCAGGCTAGCCAAAAGGACTCTTATCCATTCCTGGAGATCCCCCACAAATATCTGGATACCCACTTCTGAAAGGTGAACCCCATCTGCTCTTATACAGCTTGGGCAACAGGAAAATAATTTGGGATGTGGTATGCAATGGCTCAAACCCTTGGCCATGACACTACAAATCTCTCTATTGACTCATTGTTGGGCTGTATCAATATGATGGGGTCACCCTCCTGGGCCATACTTGCCTGGACATGATGGCAGACTATACAACAGCCACATTTGGACACAAAGACTGGATCACCCCCATGCCCTTAATTGCTTGAATAAGACAGAGGCACACAGCGCTCTCCAAAAAGCAATGGCAACTGGCTATGCCACCAAATCCACCTCTTTCCCAGCCATTCAACTACAGTCTTATTGCCCAATCTCAGGTGAGATTTGAACTGTCTGTTCCAAGCCTGGTGCACTGTCCAACAGACAAAGCTAGGGCTGCTGATCAGGAGATGATGCCTCACCAGCCACAGCTTTGAATCTGTAAAAGATAACAAGAGCAATGAACACATATTAGTATTACAAAGATCTGATATAATGCTGACAGGTTGAAGACCTCCAGCTCCCAAACGTCCTTTCATCATGACCACTAAAACCCAGCACTGAAACAGCATAAGCTGTCCCTATTCTAAATGATTGTATCCCAAATTTAGCCTCTTTTAGTCCTAAGGAGGATAGAGCCTTAGAGGTGATAGACCAGAACTGATATTTGACCAAAGTGAAACATCAGCATGGCAAAATAAGAACCCTGAACAGTCTTCTCTATCTTGAACATGATCCCTGAGAGCTTGGAGCAGGCACAGAGACTGGTCATCAGGAACTTGGAGCCAAATTGTAGCTCGCATCCTGGTTGATCCACCTTTGTCTGGCCTTTTCCAAACATCAAAGCACTACATGGCATTACATGACCTGACAGTCTTGGGTGATTGAATGTACAATATAATAAATTGACTACCCAGTGCAAAGTCCCTAGATTCCAATGGTTTGCCAGACCTGACAACCTTTGACAAACATACCCGCTCACTGATACACAAGACCCTGAAAAAGGCTATAGGGGACACCACATGGAAAAGAAGAGATACATAATGCAAAGAGCAAATTCTATGCTCTCAGCACTCTCAGGATAGCCAAGGAGAGTGGTTCTCTATCATCAAATAGAATCATAGAATCATAGAGTTGGAATAGACCACAGGGGCCATCCAGTCCAACCCCCTGCTATGCAGGAACACATATCAAAGCATTCCCAACAGATGGCCATCCAGCTGCTGCTTAAAAACCTCCAAAGAAGGAGACCCCACCACATTCCCTGCTAGCATATTCCATTGCTGGACAGCTCTGACCATCAGGAAGTTCTTCCTGAGGTTCTGGTGGAGTCTCCTTTCCTGCAGCTTGAATCCATTGCTCCTTGTCCTAGCCTCTGGAGCAGCAGAGAACAAGCCTACTACCTCCTCAACATGACATCCCTTCAAATATTTAAACATGGCTATCATGTCCCCTCTTAACCTTCTCTTCTGCAGCCTAAACATACCCAGCTCCCTAAGTTGCTCCTCATAGGGCATGACTTCCAGACCCTTGTCCTTCTGCAATTGAGGTGCCCAGAACTGGACACAGTATTCCAAATGAGGCCTAACCAATGCAGAACAGAGTGGTATCATTACTTTCCTCGATCTAGACACCGTACTCCTATTTACAACCAAGAATTGCATTGGCTTAGCATCACTCTGCTGACTCATGTTCAGCTTGTGATCTACCAAGGCTCCTAGATCCCTTTCACATGTACTGCTATCCAGCCACGCGTCCCCCATCCTATATTTGTGCATTCCGTTTTTTCTACCTAACTGCAAGACCTTATATTTCTCTCTGTTGAAGTTCATTGTGTTAGCTTTGGCCCAGCTCTTCAATCTGTCAAGGTCATTTTGAAATTTGATCCTGTCCTTTGAGGTATTAGCAACTCCTCCCAATTTGGTGCCATCTGCAAATTTGATCAGCATGCCCTCCACTCCTTCATCCAAGTCCAAAGATGTCAAATAGCACTGGGCCCAAGACAGAGCCCTGTGGCACCCAACTAGTCATTCTCTCCAGGATGAAAAGCAGCCATTGGTGAGCACCCTCTGGGAACGGTCAGTAAACCAATTACAAATCCACCAAACAATAGCACTGTCCAGCCCACATTTTACTAGCTTCTTTGCAAGAATTTCATGGGGAACTTTGTCAAAGGTCTTACTTGAAGTCAAGATATGCTATGTCTACAGCATTCCCTTCATCTATCAAGCTTGTAAACCTATCATAAAAAGAGATAAGATTAGTCTGGCACGACTTATTAATGAGAAATCCATGCTGGCTTCTAGTGATTATGGCATTGCTTTCTAAGTACTTACAAACTGACTGTTTAATGATCTGCTTTAGGATTTTTCCTGGTATTGATATCAGGCTGACCGGGCGATAATTATTTGGGTCCTCTTTTTTCCCCTTCTTGAAGATGGGGACAACATTTGCCCTCCTCCAGTCTGCTGGGACTTCTCCTGTTCTCCAAGAGTTCTCAAAGATTATTGCGAGAGATTCAGAAATGACTTCTGCCAGTTCTTTTAATATCCTTGGATGTAACTCATCTGGCCCTGGAGACTTGAATTCATCTAGTTTAGCCAGATATTCCTGTACTACTTCTCTACTTATTCTGTGCTGCATTTCCCCCCCCTTCCTCATCTGCTCCCCACCCCCCAGGTTGAGTACTTCTATTATTTTGGGAGAAAACTGAGGCAACGAAGATGTTGCATAGTTCTGCCTTCTCTCTTTCCCCTGTTAGTAATTGGCCATCTTCTCCACGTAGTGATCCTATCATTTCCTTGTTTTTCCTTTTGCTGTGGACATATCTAAAAAAGCCCTCTTTATTGTTTTTAATGTCTCTGGCAAGCCTGAGTTCATTCTACACTTTAGCTTTTCTGACCTTCTTCCTACATCTCCTGGTTATTTGCTTGAATCCCTCTTTGGTGGTTTCACCATTCTTCCATTTCCTGTACATGTTTCTTTTAACACTTAGCTCAGCTGAGAGTTCTTTCATCAACTATTCTGGTTTCTTTAGACACCTGCCATTTTTCCTCCTTATCGGCACAGCTTTAAATTGTGCCTTCAGTATCTCATTTTTAAGAAACTCCTATCCTTCATGAACTCCTTTCTCTTACTCTTTTCTCTTACTTACTTTCTCTTTCTCAAGGCATGTTAACTTCCAGAAGGACAATTGGGTCAAACTGTTATCCTTTGCCAAAGTGGGATACAATATCTTTGTCCATATGAGCACAGGCCACTCCACATTTTAGGGGATGCATGGACAAGATCTCAAGCTTTTGCCAACCCTATTGGTGAAGGAAGGGGAGCCCGTGCCTCTGGCCAAGTGGGCTAAGAGAGTTAAAGCCATGGGGCCTGGGATTGTAAATGCCTTGGAACATACTAAAGACTTTTGCAAAAAGTAGACTGACAAAAGGAGGGCTAAGGTACGGGATATGCTATACCTGTCAACTAAATTCTTGAAGTGTCAACAGCTGTCAAAAAAGTTAGGTCCAAAGCATGTGAAGCCTTTCCCTATGAAAAGAATAATAAATTCTGTAACTGTTGAACTGGAGTTATATGAGACCTATTGACTCACGCATCCTATTTTTCATTCCAGCTTCCTAAAGCTTACAGCAAAGCCAGATGCTGGGCAGCCCAGGAAGCCTGCTCCACCCCCTGCAATGATTGATGACCAGCAACATTTCAAAAATAAGCCAGTCCTGAACTCTAGATAGCACAAGGGCCATCTCTAATATTTAGCTCAATGGAAAGACTTTTCTATGAGAGAATCTGAGTGGATTGATTACCACCATGTTAGGGCCCCAAAGCTGCTCCAGGACTTTCATAAGTACCATAATAAACCAGGTCCAGTGTAACATCACCACGCATCTCAAGAGGAGGTTGATGGATATGGTTTCATTATTCTCTGATTTCTTACATGTCATGATACCTTGCCTTATACAGCATGCCACCTGTGATTCCATTACTGTTTGTTGTTTTATGTATGTCATGTTGCTTGGGAGGTTTGGGGCGGTAGGTTTAGCTTGGGTATGTGGAATGCCAGAGGGCCACTGCCACCTCTGCCATGCTAGCCTCTCAGTTATGCTAGCCATGCCCACCTTAGCTAGTGTGTGAGAATGGAATGTGAGCCGGAAAGCATTGGGAGGGTCAAGAACCAGAAGAGCCCTGGTGGCACAGTGATTGAATGCTGGTACTATAGTCACAAGGTTGTGAATTCAGTCCTGCTGGGCTCCAAGTTGACTCAGCCTTCCATCCTTCTGCAGGTTGGTAAAATGAGTACCCAGCTTGTTGGTGGCAAATAGCTAACACATTGTAAACTGCTTAGAGAGCACTTAGCTGATAAGTGGTATAGAAATACACATGCTTTTGCTATTGCTCAAGACATGTCCTAAAAGAGAAACTTGCATTGCCTCCTTATTTCTGCAAGAACATTGCCTGTGTACTACACTAATCATTAATGAAAGCTTTCTGGATCTATCCATGAAGACTGCTTATTAAGTTAGATTAAAACCAGACGTTACAGACATTGATTTTGTTTCTCTCCCTCTTAATGTTTACTCAGATGCTCTCAACCTGGTTCACATGATTTAAGTCATGGACCTCTTCATAGATGTAAATCTCCTTGACATATAGTGCTCCTCCTCCTCCTCCTTTCCTGTTTGGTCTATTTCTCTGAAATAGGTTATACCCCTCTATTGCTACATTCCTGTCATGAGACTCATCTCACCTGGTTTCAGTGATGCTTATTATATCATATTTGCCTTGCTGTGCTATGAGCTCAAGTTCATCTTGTTTATTTCCATGCTCTGCACATTAGTGTAGAGACATCTGAGACCATGGGTCATTCCCCCAGCTGCTTATTTAAGGTTGCTTCCCTCCCAATGTTTGGTTCTTGTACTATTTGCCCAGGTCTCCCCATAGCATTCAAATGTAGCTGCCCACATCGTCCAGCAAGAATACAAACGTAGTACAGCTGTGAGAGATTTGTAAAACATGTACTGTCAACCAGTTGCTGCTATTTCAGGATTACTTTTGTTTATCTGTCAAAAGACCTTTAAGAGTCAAGAAGAAATTGCACCATATAAAGGATGTGACTATCCTGATCTATACCTGCATCTGCTGCAAAATGGCATTTGACATTTAGCATTTCCTTCAGAATACATCAAATGTCAGTCCTTCAAGTTAATCAAAAGCAGATGTGGATAAATTTCAGGATTGTGGGAGTGTTACCCTGGGAGCTGGGGGAACTGGGAGGGGCGCCCAAATAACCAAACCAAACCAAGCAAAGATGGGGAAATTAGCTGAAGCACTCTCTTAAGCTAACGAGAGGCAGGGTAACTGTCAGACAGTTTGAAATGGCAACAATAATATTTATTAACAAGCAGACAAATAGTTAGAAAACACAACCCACAGCTAACTAAGAAATAGGAAATGAGAGTTTTGGGGGAAATGGGTGATAAGACACCTTTCTCCATCAGCTTGGCTTTTCCCCGTCTTATTTATTATCTTGTGGACACTCAGCACAGGAAATATTAAAACAAAGAATTTGGGTATTAGTGCCCAAACAGATATAGCTCTGCTGGCTGGTTCGAAGTCTCTAAATTGGTTAGCCAAAAATAAAACTATATTTGGTCTAGAAAAGTATCTTAGGCTGAACCTAACACAGAGACAGAGAATAGCTTTCACCAGAGCTAGATCTGAACAACTTAATTCTATGGTAAGAATAGGACGGTTTTGAAAAATTCCATACCATGAAAGAACATGCATCTGTGGTGCATCAGCCATAGAGGATATTGTGCACATACTGTTTGATTGCTTTATATATACCAAGGTGAGATCCCAATACTTACAACCACTTCTGGTTAGAACGACCAATTGGGATCCAACTGTTAAATTGACCTATTTTCTTTCCGGAGAGAATTCACACTCAGTCCACAGGATTGCAAAATTTATTATAAAAGCTGCCTACCTGAGAGATCTTTTTATCACACAAAGTGGGGTCCCCTGTCATGGCGATGAGCTTATTTAAATGTTAGGACTGAATTTTTATACTTGTTATTTTATCTTTCTTGTTTACCATGTATTTTACTTCTTATATCAAACTCACTATTTATTAAGTTTAAGTTTATATATTTTAATTATTTTAGTTAATTTTATATGAGCTAAGTCCATTTGTATGTAATTTTTATATCTGTATTTTTGTATTATGTATTATATTTTTATGGTTGATATGGTCAGTTGACTAATCAATAAACAATGATGATGGTGATGATGACACCTTTCTCATAGTCCTGAAGAAACCAGAGATGGGAGTGAAGAAACTCAGCGCGGTGGCCAAGGGGAGCTCACCGGGAGATGCGGCAGCAAGGCTGGATAGCAGTCCAAAGGGCTGTCTGAGCAGTCCAAGGAACTCTCGGAACTGGGGGTTTTTTTTAGGGAAAGTATGACCGTGGGCTAGTCTAGTCTTGGGAGAAAACAATGAGGTTTGGGCTCGAGACAATGTCTCCGAAGGTCAGAATTTAACATGATTGAGCTAAGTTCGAATTGACAATGGGATGGCCAGTATGCAGATGCAGCTTGCCTGGGTGGTGGAGTGTCCAGCTCGCCAGGGTGCCCACTCAGGGCAGAGGTCTCTTTGTGTGAGCGTGCATAGCTTAATTAAGGTGTTTGTTTCAGGAGGTCTCCTAAAGCAAATCTGGCAGTTTCTGGCTTGCCTTGGTGTAAACAAGTATGAGTCAGCTTTAATAGCCATACCTAGCTCAGTGCTTGTTCGGAGGCCTTACAAACACTTGGCTGGTGGCAAAACAGGACTGAATTGTGATGTCAAAATGATATCTAAGGTTTACCAAAGGCCACGATGGTTCACGGTGGTAACAATCCCCCCCCCCCAAAAAATAGGCAATTTGACACAAATTGATCATTTTCAAATCAAAACATTTCAAAATGAATTTAGAGCTGAATAGAGGTCTACAGATTCCGGAGTCATATCGCACCTTGGGCAAAGGGATTTTTGCAACATTTCTACCTAGTAAAAGCAGTCCCTAACTAACAACATCCTCACCCTAGCTACATGCACACAGGAAACGTAAAAGGTACAGTTGTAATAAACAGAATGCAATAATGGCTTGAACAATGAACGCAGAGCAACAACTGGAAAAAATGAGAAATGTGGGCAATTCAATGAACAATTTGTAGTAGTGTGGGCAGTTCAATAGTAATCCAATGGGCAATTCAAAAGTATGCAGGCAAATTAAATAGTCCAACGGTAATATGGGCAATGCGAATGCAGAAATGAGTTTGTAGTTCTGGGGAGGTGAGTAACAGGCAAGAGTCTCTGCAGCCCCCGCCGGAAACAGGAAAGTTTGGGGTCTGGAAAATGCAGGCATATTAGTGGCTTCAACAGAGCTGGAACCATGGCACAGAGTCTGGATAAAGCAGGAGTGGCAAAATATCCAAGTTCATGGTTGAACTAGCCAAAGCATGCTAGCTCTTTGCAGGAGCAGGGCAGTGGAAACTTCCATTTAGAAAGCAAAAGTCCTTGAAACCAGGGGTTTTGGTGAAACAGTCCTTAAAAGTCCATTGGAGGGCGTCTGGATCCCCCCCCCGGATCCCGCCACACCATCGGAGAGCTTGGGCCACTTCCTCGGAAAGGGATCCCAGCTGGAACTACGGTAGCTTGGAGTTCATCCCCCCACGGTATCCGGGGGGATGGTCTGGTCTGCGGGTCGTCCAGGTTCTCTGGAGCTGTCGACCTGTAGCTTTTAACGAAAGACTGACATTGTTAGCAGCCAATGTATGTAACCAATACAAACGGCTGGCTCAAAGCCTATTGGGAACTGAGTTTGAATTTGAGTTTTCTGGCTCACCATAACCAAAAAGACTTGTGAAGGTGAGGGTTTAAATAGCGACTGAGATTGTAGCTGTTTTGGCCGGAGGAAGGCTGTTGGTTGGAGCGGTGAGACTGCCGTTTCGGGACCCACATCTACTCGACGGCCCTAGAGAGGCCGGTGCTACCTTCCCAGCAGTGCAAGGGGGACTTTCGTTGACAAAAGTCCCATTCACACTCCGGTCCATATAACACGGGCCCGTGTTCTCACACACCCACCCACTCAGACCCAGAGCTGATGCTCCAAGCCTGATGATGTAACCCAAGGGCTTGGGGCGGCAGGGCTGGCAGTTCGATGTTGGCCCCAAAGCAGCAGTATCACTACTCCAGAGCTATAAGCTGGACTCCGAGGGGAGACCTAAAGATTGGTCGCCCTCGGACAGGCTTTTGAAACCAAGTGGGACAGTACATTTTAAAACACAGAAACAATTCACAATTAACTATTTACAAACATGGGGATGCGCTTCAGGTTCTCAATAAAAGCATCTGACTTGAAGCTGAAGTACCTGTCGTTTAACCCACAGTGCTAGGCCGATTAAACTTATGGCAAGTATCACTTGAATGGAGATCAGGACAATCAGAAGATGTAGGGTGAAGCACGCTATTGCTCGCCCCGTGGAAGACCATGTGATGAAATCCCACCATGAGCATTTGGAGGCGGCCTCGAGTTCCTCAGAGGTTTTTACAACCACCTGAGCTGAATGGTTAACTGTTATGGAAATGTGCTGGAGGGAGTGCGACACCTCCTTAACCTTTTGCGCTAAGCTAGTGAGGTTCCTTAGCCATAAAGACGCGGGAATCTCATTTTCCAGGTGGAAACCGACTAATTCGGATTCCGCGGGTGCATATGCAGTTTCCAAAATGTAGTCTCGTATCTCCCTGTAGAGATAGAAATCCTGATCAAAACAATCCTGAACCAACTGTGAGCAAAAGTAAGGATTCCCAGAAGAGCGGTTCACCCTTACAGTTGTACCACTAGGGAATACTGTCAGATTAGTACATGGAATCCATAGACAAAAGCACTCGTTGGTAATTTGGGCCATGACTGTGGTATTGACAGGTACCAATACATAATTAGAGAGGTTGCTGTGGCTATAACTGTCCATATTGCAGAAACACTGCACCCAATGGCGGTGAAATAGACATCCTGACAAATCAAAGAAGTGTGTACCATTGGACCAATGGTACAGCTGCAGAGGTAACAAAGTGGCATTGGTGGCTATGAGAGAGAGTCCTAAGTGGGATACTGGATGTAAGATTACCAGGTCTAGAATCCTTTCATGGGCAACGTCCACCGTGAGAGTTAGGCTCTGCCACGAGGTGTGCCGTATCTGTGCCAAAGTGGCAGGGTGTTCCAGAGATTCCAGATATCGCTCTCTTAGCAGGCTCAGGATCTCAGGATGTATTAAGCCCATGAGGCAGGCCTGGATCACCTGAGCGGCAAAGGTGATCACGTTGCTCTGTAGTTGCGTGCATTGTATCGCAACTGACAGATTGTGGGTCGTGTGCTGTAAAACACGGCCAAGGTCGGACATTATATCTCGCTTGATGCCAACCCACTGTGGAAGCAATTGACTGATCAAATACATTCCTCTCACTAGGTTAGTTAAACCAGCAGCGGAGGCTATACCAATATCTTTTGTTTTCGTGCCTATTACACCTAATTTGTTAGCTAGGACCTCATTATCCATAGCATTAATGATTGCGCCGCCAGTTCCAATTCCTCCTAATACGGTCCCTAAGATGCCTCGCTTAGGGCGAGTGTGTGGGTGGGAAAACGACAACCATCGCTTCTCCCAGTGTTCCCATTGCGTCCATGCCAGTTTCAAATAAGGCTGGCATGCTGGAATGACTCTGGATGTCAGTAACAGATTCACTCACAAGCTTATACAAATAACTAAAATTAGTTTATTGAAAGCAGAGCGGTGATGCTGTCTTCAAACTTTAAAGATCGCGAATGAGAATTGTTTCCTGCACTTTACATTTAAACGTTTAACTTCACAGACCCAACCATCAAAGCCTTGGTGGCCATAAATCACCATAAGTCTTATCTAATCTACTTCCCTGGGAAACTCTAGCCGGAAGGAATGTTCTTCATGTGTAAATTCTAGTATATAGCTAACACCCTTCTGATGTTCCCTTGCTATGCTAATCTAAACAATAAACACATATGTCTCCTGACACTGGAGATATTGACAACTGTAAAACTCAATATCATTTTGGTAATTATGGGTTGGACGTCCGAGTAAGCGACCATTTCTATGTCCTTACGGACTACAGAACTACCTACGTACATAGCCGGGTGGTGTTCAGGAGGAGGGGGGCTGTGGATATCTGATTTGGGACACTACATCTTTTGACATGAAAAGTTACATCCTTTCGGTACTTGGGTGATGTTTTGGCAGTGGAACAAATATGTTTTCCATACCCATGAAAGGCGGCAATTGTCGTAATTGAAGCTGAGTATGACCAGTGGCTCTTGGCAGTGGTCGCTCCAGACCACCCTAGTGGTTATGGGAGCTACAGATGTTGCAAAGCTGGGGCTTATTGTAAAGTCCCCACCCGCAAGGACCATTTTTAACTCTGCACCCAACCTGGTGCGGGAGCGAATCTGGAAGCTAGTGAATAACTCAAAGGGGTACCTCTTCTGAAATCCAGGGAACAGCGGGGTTCCGCTTACTATCGTTTCTACTTCAGGGTATGGGTTCCAGTAGCACACAGCTTGGGTGTTAAATTCCCAATCGGTGTACACCTGGGTATACTCTAGTGAGGCTCCAAAGGCTCTTCCCGTCACGAACAATAAGACTACCATCCACATGAGCGGCCCCATTCCGTCTCCCTGTAGGGAACACAGATATGGGAGTCCATCACTACTACATCCAAGCTTACACTAAACCTAAATCTAAACAGGCACTATTTACATCAGCAGGGAGTCAGAGAGGGCGCCACTCCTCTCTGTCCTGTTCGGGTGAGGCCTGTCTAACCATTATCAAAAGCCTCGTAGACAAGGGCCAATGCCTTGGACCAGTTAAGGGCAGGGACTTCCTTGCTCTGTAAGGAGGTCCGAGGAAGCACGGGAGTTAACCATCGACGTGTGGGAGTCTCTGAAACTACTTGCCAGAGTGGCAGCGCCTACTCCATGTTTGGGGTCCTTTCATTCAGATTAAAAGGGAGGCTGGTCTTGGACCTGCATGCCTCCTGAGAATTTCTCTCCCTTTGCATGAATGTGACCGAAACGGAGCCGTAGCTAGTCCGAGCTCGCTTTGCAGTCACCAGGGTCACAGTCAATGTGCCTCTGGGTCCCTGAAGGATGATGTGGCACCAAAACAATTTTATGGAGGGGGAGGCAGTAGCCAGGTCCGCCTCCATGTGGCATTTGTAATTCTCCATCCTTGAAACCTCTTGGGCTGGATTACAGCAAATGGGAGCATGGGGAGTCCAGTTGGGGGGTGTCCGGGCAAGTGCCGCGGCCAACCTGGGCTCTGGCTGGGCAGAAACCTCTCACTGGCTAGATTCCCAGTCTCCTTTGAGATTCCTTGTAAAGATGGCATGGAGAGGAAAAGCTCTCCAGGTCACAGCCTCAAGGAAATCCTGGAGGAAACTGATGGTGTCCAGCCGGGGTCTCAGAGCCGGGACGTGGGCAAGCGTTGGAAGCACTGGTCTGTCCTCCTCCTGAACCTCAGCCTGGTGTGACCCTTCTTGGCGCTCTGATAGCACAATTACCACCAAGGGGTCTCGATTCAAATTCAGGGCCGAGTCAGGAAGAGCTACAAGGGGCCCTGTTCTTGTGCTCCCTGGGCGCCTATGTCTTCTGGAGGACTTAGTTTGGGTTCCCCCCGCCATATCCAGGCAACCGGATAGCGTAAGGGGTGGGATCAATCTCGTCAAGTCTGGGAACAGTGCTTTTGGCGCTGCTCCGGAGTGTGCAGGAGGGGTGGCAGGGGTCTTTTCTCTATAAGTCCCAGTGCCTGCTGTCACCGTGGATCTACCTGTCAGTTGGGCTTCAACCAAGCCGCAACTTGCTGGGAGAGATCCTGGGAACGAGGGCACCCCTATCCTGAAAGTCTTAGCTCAGGGTAAAGATCAGCGGGAGGGGGACTGTTGGTCACTGCACTCACAGGCTGACCAATCCTCAATTGGACCTGCTTGTCCAAGGTGTCATAGAGCTCGCTCGTGGGTCTCCCATCGAACTGGCTCATGTCCAGTCCACACTTTCTTAGCATGCCCCAGACTCTGACTCTGTCCGAGGAGTTCATCTGGGCCATGGGATCGAACCCACCAGACATATCCCTGGGAGAGCCGGACTCAGAGGACTGTTTGGGGGCAATGGACTGCTGTGAAGGGTTCCCTGCTTTGCCGGGCTGGCTGCGGGGGTCCCTTCCCTTCCACTGCCTGTCCTGTCTAGGAGCGGGGTGCGAATTCCAATTCCTTCATGGAACGGAATTCGACGCAGACTTCCTGTGCTGGCAGTGGGGCCCATAATTGGAGTATATCACCTCCAATACGGGTTCCCAGTTCCCTCCGTCACGTTTCTGGGCCTTGGTGGGAGGTCTCAGGGATCCAGCCTCTCGAACAGGTCTGCGACCTGACAGAGGTTGTTCCCAAAATCCTCCCAAGATGTCGTGGCCGGATCCACCAAACCCAAATCTTTGTCTCTTGGTTCAAGCCTCCATACAACAGAATTCCACGTGGTCAAAGTTGTACGCATGGGCTGTCGGGGGGGCCTTCTCAGACAAAATGGCCAGCAGCTGCTTCCGTGCAACGTAAGCTTCAGGGTTCTCTCAAGGACCCTGCTGCTCCATAACGTAGAGCACGCCAGCACTTTGTCCGGGCCAAAGGATCTTCACTATCTCTCTCATCCAACCATGCGCCTCGAGCCTAACCAGGCCTCGAGCCGCCACGGCTGACTCCAGAGTAGGAAGCTCCGCAGGTGACATGCAAAGCTGGGCCAACTGGGTCAGGTCCTGGCCATTGGCTGTCAGGTGAGAGTGCGTCACCGCATTTAGCCACATGATGCTGGTGGACTGGTTTAATGGACCCGACTGGTCCGTGATTGCTTTCGCTTCAGTGGCACGCCAGGGGACCCTAGTCTCAGTGACCTACATCTCCTGGGTTTCTGCACTGCCTTCAGTTGTGGGGACGGTCCTGCATGTCATGGACCTGGTCTCAACAGGGTGGATTCGGGCTCTAGGGGCATCCCAGTCCAGATTGTGAGGAGAGGAGGCCAGAGCATCCTCCGGCAAGGGCTCCTCGGACAATTCTGGGGCAAAGCTTGGGAGCAGTTCCGGGCACACAGCCGAAATCAGGGCCTTGTGTGTTTGGAGCTGGCTCTCCAAGGCAGCAATCTGTTTCTGGAAAGCCGAGTGACTAACCACTTCATGTTGTTCCTTAACTTGCCCAACCATGAACTTGGCCGCTGCTCGGACATGATTCAGCTCAGCCTCTAAGGCATGGGCTTTCTCTTCCCAAGTCTGGGCCACTACTATGAGGTCACTAAGCTTCTGGGCTGAGGCCTGTGCGACGGACGCAAAAGTTACCTTGTCCTCTCGCAAGGTCTCGATCTCAGCATGAAGCCGGGCATTCTCTTTCTTACTTCAACTAGCCTCCCCCCGGTCTCAACTAGGGCACTGCTAGCATCTCTGGCCGCAAGCCAAAGTCCCCAAGCTGCCAACGAATCCTTTGAAGGCCCGAATGCGTTCTTTGATTTGCGCGCCAGGGTGTACACTTCACGCAGAGAGGTAAAGGGGTTGGCCGTCTGGAAGACAGAGTCCTTCCAGGGGCACTTTCCTTTACCCTTACCCCATCTCTCCAGTTTCCCTTGGACCTCTTCCTCACACATGAGGTCCTTCACAGCAATGGGGCTCTCCTTAGCTGTACCTGCACTAAACAACACAACAACAACAACACAAATATGGGACCAGGAACTGGAGTGACAGGGGGGCCATCTAGACCCTTGGGGAGCTAAGGAAGATGAACTCTCTGGAACTACTCTAGGAAAGAGGGAGGGGGACCAATCTCCAGCCTGCCCAACAAAAGTCACTTTTGTACACCCAGGCCCGGTTTTTCACCTCGACAGCACTGGGAACAAAAGGACAAGGCAATGGTTGGTGGACGGGGAGATCACCTAGACCCAGGGAACCCTTAGGAGTACTCCGCCTGCCTGAAGGGGGATGATAAATCCTAAGGAATTTACTACGCTGCCAGGCCGAACAGCGGGGACAAAAGGGCAAGGAACCAGAAACCAAACCATCCCTAACTGGTTTTCTGGGTGAGGGGTACCTTCCTCTACCTCAGGCTAAACCGCTAAACCCTAAACTAGGTCATGCATCCACTTGCACCTATCATGCTAGCGAAGTCAGGACACACTCGAAAACTGAGAAGCCGGGACGCACCTGCGCCTTCTCCAATGCAAACAAATCAAACTCAAGGAATATCTCAAAGAGGCAACAGAAGGAGTCGGGGTTGCTCCTTCCAAAAGTGCTTTCGTGTGCCTTGCTGCTAAGGTGTTGAATGTGTGTGGACTGTTCCTAACATGCTAGCATCCTAACACTTAGGATCCCAGCCCACAATAGACCCAAGATGGGGAGGTGGTTTCCAGGATAAGACAAAGAAAGGGGTACAGATATCCACGCAATAGAATTACTGCACACACACACAGAAGTCACGCATACACTAGCCTACCTACCAGTGTTCTAACACAGCTCAACTGACCGTTCCCTAGGTCAGTACCACCCGATTTGAGGAGATTTGCGACTCCTTCTCAAATTAGGGTTACTAGGGCTGCCCACGTTGCTCCACCACTCTGTTACCCTGGGTGCTGGGGGTCCCGGGAGGAGTGCCCAAATAACCAAACCAAACCAAGCAAAGATGGGGAAATTAGCTGGAGCACTCTCTTAAGCTAACGAGAGGCAGGGTAACTTAGCGGGAATCTTTTACCCTATGTATACAGGTTCAGATCAGTGAGCAGTCAGTTTAAAATAGCAACAATAATATTTATTAACAAGCAGACAAATAGTTAGAAAACACAACCATAAAGCTAACTAAGAAATAGGAAATGAGAGTTTTGGGGGAAATGGGTGATAAGACACCTTTCTCGTAGTCCTGAAGAAACCAGAGATGGAAGTGAAGAAACTCAGCGTGGTGGCCAAGGGGAGCTCACCGGGAGATGCAGCAGCAAGGCTGGATAGCAGTCCAAAGGGCTGTCTGAGCAGTCCGAGGAACTCTCGGAACTGGGGTTTTTTATTAGGGAAAGTATGACCGTCTAGTCTAGTCTTGGGAGAAAACAATGAGGTTTGAGCTCGAGACAATGTCTCTGAAAGGTCAGAATTTAACATGATTGAGTTAAGTTCGAATTGACAATGGGATGGCCAGTATGCAGATGCAGCTCGCCTGGGTGGTGGAGTGTCCAGTTCGCCAGGATGCCCACTCAGGGCAGAGGTCTCTTTGTGTGAGCGTGCATAGCTTAATTAAGATGTTTGTTTCAGGAGGTCTCCTAAAGCAAATCTGGCAGTTTCTGGCTTGCCTTGGTGTAAACAAGTATGAGTCAGCTTTAATAGCCATACCTAGCTCAGTACTTGTTCGGAGGCCTTACAAACACTTGGCTGGTGGCAAAACAGGGCCGAATTGTGATGTCAAAATGATATCTAAGGTTTACCAAAGGCCAGGCCAGTTCACGGTGGTAACAGGAGCCTTTAAAAAATTATAGAACTAATAGGACCCAAGATGTAACACCATGGCTCAGACAGTTGAGCTAATTAATATTTGTACCCCATAGGCTACATAAAAAGGATTGTTAGAGTGAGAACTGGAGACAGAATTTCAGTAGGTGGTCATTGTTACCTGTTGTGTGACAAGCAACACCTACTGAAATTCTCTCCTCTACACAATTATTAAAGATGGAATATCTTTCTCCAGTTTTCATTCTGGCAACCCTGTAGTGGAACAACCTGCTGGTAACAAGAGAGTTTGAAAAAATTACTTTGAGGACTACAGGTACCACAATATCCCAGCCACTATGGAGGTGGGTTGTGCTGGCTAGGAATCTGGGGTTGGCAGTCCAAAAAGGTAACTTTTTAAAGCCCTGAGTATGATCTTCCATACTTACTATGGAGGATACCAGACTGAAATGTTGTCATGTCAATTTCACTCTACGCCATATGAATGAATGTATGTTATGTTATTAATGGAGCGTAAGGTTTGTGTGAATAAGTATAATATAAGAAACCATATGGGTTGACTCAGCCTTCCATCCTTCTGTAGGTCAGTAAAATGAGTGCCCAACTTGTTGAAGGCAATTAGCTAACACATTGTAAAATGACTTAGAGAGTGCTTGGTGCTATAAAGCAGTATAGAAATGTAAATGCTAATGTAAATGCTTTGGTCAACGTTGGATATGAGTTAATAGCTGTTTTGTTGCAATGGGTATTTAGCCACGTTGGCTAAGAATGGCTTTGTTTACTTAAGAAATGACAACATGACAGTGATTTATTATAGATCAGCTTTCAGAGCAGATGTGGTTTACAATGGGTCGCATATCAAAGGAAATAATCTGGGAATCTCAGCCTAGGAAAAGGTGATCAAAGAGGATAGGATGAGACAAGACAGCCTTCAGGAATCTGGTCAGAACTAAGTAAGATGCTCAGAGAAAGGAGCTAAAGATAACACAGGAGATGAAGGGATGTTTCAGATCAAAGTATTGGAAGTTAATTCCTTGGGAAATACCTGGAGGTTTGGGAGAGGAGTATAGCTGGAGAATCCACCAATGGGCATCACTAGTATGTAAAAGTGTGACCCAGTATATGTTGTATATTTTTAACTCCAGCAACCGTTGTGAGCTAAATATCTTGTACCTCATTAAATACAATGATGAAAACCTGTGTGTTTTCTTGATAGTAACAGAGTAGCTACAAATTACAAATGTGCTCCCTCTGTTAATGTAATGGCAGCTGCCTGCCACCTCTCCATCAGTCCTATGCAAGGGTGATTTCATACTAAACAGTTATAACACTATGATTCACTTTAACTGTCATGGTTCCATCCAAGGGACCCTGAGTTTTTCAGTTTAGGGAAGGGTACTTGGAAGTCTCTGCCAGAGAGCTCTAGTAATTCGTCTATTTGCCAATCCCAGGATTCCATAGGATGTTGCCATGGCAGTTAAAGTGAAATTATAGAACTATAGTACTATAGTTCAGTAATGTGAAAGAGTCGCACATCTGGATGAGACCTAAAGGGGTTGATTAGTTGTTGTTGTTGTTGTTTACTTAAAAGGCAGAATATTGTCAGTAAACTCTCATTTGGTTAAGGGGTATCAGGACAGCTTTGCTTTACTTTGCTGTCCTGCCATGGAAAACCTTGTAAGGTGTTCTGCAAAGCCTGGAATGTAGGATGAATAGGATACGAAAATGTAGTGCTAACTTCTTTTGTCAAAAACTGTCCAAGTGGCCCCAAAGCTATCTTATTCAAAAAGGTAAATGAAGAATCCTGATGCATGCTGTTGGGATATTGGAGCCTGTGAGTTTGCTTGTATTCTGCTTTGTCTCTGTAAATTGTTCTGAATTCTACAAAGCAGCTTGTGGATGGTTGCGGTTTATGCTTCTGAAAATCATGCATGTAAAATCTAGTTGCTTTCTGATCATCATGTATATATAATAGAACAGGATCCATCTATATTTTGTCCATAGAATGGCCTGTCACAATATGGTGAACTCTGTCCAGCTTTCCTAGGGATTGTTGCAATGATTATGAGATATGAAGGAACTGCTTGGATTTCTTATTGCTTTTTTATATGCACTTCATATTAATGCTTTTGCAATAAGTTTTTCTTTTGCATTTAGCTTTGCTAGTTTCAGGTAGCTGTAGACACCGGGAATATCTGTGGGAGGAGCCCACGGGTTGGGGGGAAGATATTTTAATTTCATTTGAGAGATAAAGCAGGTGTTTGGTGTCTGGGCCTAAAATCAAGGCCAAAGAGTTGTCATAGCAACAAACAGAAGAGAGTTGAAGTGATGAGGTAATGTGTATAGCAATGAGTGGAATACCTTCACAGGCAAAATTGAACTTATCACCTGCTGCTTATAAAGTACTGCAAATGTGCCTGCCTTTTTAGTCTTGGCAATGTTGTCGTGTATGTAATTGCTTTGCGATGGGATCCTCAATAAAGTTTCTGGATCATCTGAACTTTGTTGCTGTGTCTGAAGGTTAACAGTGTATATCTCAAGGGGAGACAGACTACATACTACCTTTGTTACCCCAAAAGGTTGGTGACTCACAGATCCATCCATGATGCCTGTGCATCCATGGAATGGTGGGGAATTATTAGCTTTAAAAGGGGGTCTGCAGGAAGGTGATAACTTACAAGATCTTTTAACCTGTATACTGGTACTAATGCAGGGACGCCAAGAAGAAGTTAAAAGAATGTTTTATTGGGTGAAAATCACAAGCACAAGCAAGATTCAAGCAGTTTCACAACCATACAAGGAAAAGAGAGGAAATTTGACAGTGAAGAGTTAGGACAAAGTGGACGATATTTACCTATTCTGAAAAGAAGAAACAAAGCAATGGGGCTCAGACTATGGGTCTCAGGGTATAACAAGACAGGAATCTGAGGAGCAAAGTGACAACTTATGTCCCGTGTACTATGGATTGTCTGACTTGACATCAGGTTTAAATATCATTTTTCTGTCTCAGAGGGGAAGGTGCTAATGGCTCTCTGGCAGAGCAAACAAAGGGATCCAGAGCTGGCTAATAGTCTTAGCTTTAGATGACAAAGCACTGATGGAAATCATGATAGCTTCTTAATGTCTGGGCAGCTGAGGGAACAAAGGGGGGAAGTTCAGCAGGAAGGAGGTTATAGGGCATTGGCCATTGTTGCTTTGTATGGGAGATTCAGTGGCTGTTGTCTTCAAGGTTTGGGCTATTGAGAGGACCATCTTCTCTGATTAATCCTCAGTGAACTTATGACCTGGCCATGCCTCGAGATCCCTTCTGACCTACTTTTGCACCTGCTCAGCCAGTCCTCTTTGCCAGCGTGGTTTTCAGCCATAAATGTATGATTTCTATTTGGTGCCAATTAAATAATGTTTGTTGCCAGTCATGTCATGGAGTGAGAGTCTGTGGCATGATAACATCTTATCTTTTCCATCTAGACATGTAGCATGATCCAAACATGCATACAGGTAGGACAGATTCAAGATCGATGTTGTGTCCGTGGCAAGCAGGCAGAAGGTCTCAAGCAGCACAGCTCCTACTTACGAGGCAAGAGTCAAAGAATGTCCAAACAGAAAGGAAGCCTAGAGCAAACAAATCCGAAGGGTCAATCCAAACCGTAGTCCAAACAGGCAGAGTTCCAAGACAACCAGACATAAGAGTATAGGGTTTCAGAGCCAAAGAAACCAGTTGCTGACCCTGGGAGGAAAGGCCAGCTGGAGCCCTCTTTTAACTATGGCTGCTGTCGCCACAGACGTTCCCTCATTAGGGCTCACTTACTACTTAAATGGGCCAAGTGACGCAAGCTCTCCCTTTCATGGTATCTCTGCTGCAAGGTAGGTGTGTCAGCTATGTCTTCTTTCTATTTGGTCCCCTGGCTCAGGTCCTTGTTGTTGTGTATTATCTCCCTCTGGACCAGCTTCTGGGGACACTTCAGCCTCTGGGGAAGCCTCTGTCTCAGAGTCAGAATCCTCCTCCTCGCTGCCACAGTCTCCAAAGCAGGGCATGACAATTGAGGCAAAAGTCTTCAGCTCTGTTCAAGTATTCACCTGAATGCACATAGGGGTATAAGTCAGTATGGGAATGTGGGTGACATATAAGACCCACTGTAACATCTTCCAAGCATCTGAAAGTTAGATCTTCTTGTATTAAGCACTGAGAGCTCATGAGGGCTCTGTAACCACATTTGATTGAACAATGTAACATAAGCAAACTTAAACTTAAGAGTTCCCAGTCCTAGGTGCTTTGTAACCCCATCCATTTGTCCCCAACACCAGTTTTAGCTATATGAGTCTTCAGCTAGGCAACTAAACAGGGCTATAGTCAGTGCTAGAATCCAAATCAAAAAGGTTTATTCAGGTTCAAGTTATTGGAAATAAAACAATTCTCATTCCTAAGCTTTCTTCTCATTCTTAAACTTCTTAAACTTTCCAATTACATCCAAACCTGCAAGAATACTGTTTAAACAATGATTACTCTCACTAGCTGGAATAGTATAGAAGCACAAACAGGTTTCTCTTTCTTTCTACATATTCAACAATGAAAAGGAGCTATACTTTCATTGTAGCTTTTTACAAGCTCTGCTTTTTCCCCAAAATTGAAAGTGTTCATCATAGAATCTTAAAACTGGAAGAGACCACAACGGCCATTCAGTCCAACTCCCTGCCATGCAGGGAAACACTGATATAATTAAGTGGTAAGCAAACAAGAAAAACAAAGAAACAAATCCTTACATTAAACTCAATAAACTAAAAATAAAGGCATTTTTGCTAATTTTTTCCATTCCATGAACTTCAGAAGAAGATCCAACATTCAATAAATTTATTATTTTGTTGATTATTAAGTTCTGTTTTATAAAACAGTAAATAAATTGAAACATTAAAGCCATTTCCTGCATCATCCTTACTCAATTTGTTAACTGTTGGACTATTTTTGTTCTGCCAGAACTGGGAAATACATCAAGTTCAGTCTTGATTTATTTGTCTTTTTTTGGGCGGTGCATCTGTAGAACTCTCCTCCAGTATCTCATTTCAAAATGAGTTGATTCTCTTCCTGTGAGCTTTCTGCACTGCCCAGCTTCCAAAATATGCAATATGATGCCTAATGCCTCTTCATTGTCTAAACCCACTTTTGACATCTGGCAGTTTTTGTGTCATATACTGTAAAATTCTAGGCATCACTCTGCTGGCACAGGAGACTAAGGCAACGGTCCTGCAATCCCTGGTGTCCCTTTTTGTGAGGACTGGAATGCCTATTGAGCAGTTTCAGTCTGTGGATCACTGTTTTGTTTTCCATATTTTAATTGCTTTGTATCTTTTTAATTGCATTTTATCTTTCTTAAGTGTAGGTTTAGATCATTTTAACACTGTGAATATTTAATTCCATTTTAATGCTCTTTTTTTTAAATTGTAGGCTGCTTGACTGCAAAGTTTTAGGAGAAAGGGATGATGACGGTGGTGGTGGTGATGGTGATGATGATTGTTATTGGCAGATTTTTGTGAAAATGCCAGTGGATTCTGTTTCTATAGCTTGAAACAGCTACTGTCATGCCAACCAATAAGTTTAATTTTCCCTTAGATTTTTTAGATCTTGTGGAAGGGATCTTTTTTTATCTTTCTGGTTGTTTTCTTTTATTTCTTTGCATTGATAAGTATAATAGTTCTCTTTGTTCCTATGCAAAAGTTACTGAGCAATTGCATTCAAGATTCTGAGTCTATTTCTTTCAATTTTTTTAACTTTTGCTTCTCACCTATCCTTAGCCATCAGTCACCCACTGAGGGTTTCCTTCCTTCTTGGCTATAAATATTGTCTTTTTATATTCTTCTCTCACAACATCCCTAACTTCAGTCCGGAGTGCTTCTGGTTCTCTGTCAGTTAGGCTTAGTAGTACAAAGCTGTTCTTTTCATGGTCTTTAAATTCTACAGGAATGTTCTTTAGGTTGTATTTTTGAATGAAGGTTGGTTTATTGTACTTCCTTAGCTTAACTCTATACTACTACTATGGTGTTGGTGTTGGTAGTTGGTCTCCTCCTCATTCTTCTTCTTCTTCTTGGTCTTATTTTTGCAGGAAAGATGGAACTTCTCCATTTTCTGTTTCCAGTTATGTAGTTTATTTGATTTCTGTATTGGTCATCCCCATATACAATCACCTGTTTGGTTTTCTGAGGACTCTTCAGCAGAGAGCCTCCATGAGCAGAAGAAAATCCCTCTCAGAAGGGCAAACTTCTGAGGGAATGTGATAGAGCAGATGGGGATTTCCAGTGTATCCCCCACTGTTCTCCTTCATACAGTTTTCTTTTGCTTTGTTTAGTCATCTAAGAAAGAGAGAGCACCTGCAAAGGCTTATATATGAACATCTAATTGAGCTGACGTAGCTACCACAGCATCATAAAATGGGGGAAGAACTGAGAGTGCTACTTGGAATTGCAGGGCAAACAAATACTGAAAGGGAGAACACTCTGATGACACACACAGAATCCTAGAACAGAATCATAGAATCATGAGGCTTGAAGAAACCACAAGGGCCATTTAGTCCAACCCCTCTCATGACACATCATAGAGATTTACCCACAGCTTCATAGACCACTCCTCCAGTCATGTTTACCAACAGCCCACCCTAACAATCCACAAGGGAAAGGGAAAGGGAAAAAGTGCTGCAATTCTGTTGGGGGAAAAAAGGCACCACCACAGACCAGCCCTCTTAAAAAGACAAGATAAACACAAGAAAATTACTGGAATGCAACAGTCTGACTGCAAAAATCATCACTAGAACTGAGGGAAATGAGGTGATTTCCAGAGAAAAGATATGATACTTAGGAGTCCTAGACAAGTCGCCCTCAGAAAAGATGTTAGATCTCTGAATAACACTAAGAATTAGCACACAGGACTTCTATGTGTTAGAAGGGCAACAACACTTAGCACTGAAGATCCAAGAATATCTCAAAGTGGGCAGTAGTAATAGGGCCAGATAGTCCAAGTGACCCAAAGTGTCCTGTCTTCTTGTCTACCTATCTTGATCCCTTTGTGACATAAATTAATACTCTCAGGGATGTTTTCTCTTCCTGCCAGGCTCTCTCTTTCAGATGTTCCTTAGAATGAAACTAGACTAGATTAACACCCTGAGTAACTTCCCTATCTGAGAATGGAGTTCCTATAATAAAGTGTTCAGTTTATTTTCCCAAGCCATTGGTGTCTTTGTTCCTTAATCAGGATCTCTTCCTTCTGTATGCATACAGTCTCCATCAGTATGGACTTGTTCAGTCAAGATAAAAGGAGCTGGAAAAGTGATCACACTAACTCTGTGGACTGAGTGATTCCCAAATAAGCATGTCCACTCATGTAAAGGATTTGCAGGCCATTTCATGGTTCTGTGGAAAAAACGTAATTAAGATCTTGCTAAATATAATACGTTAGGTTTGCATGTGGTGAGATGCAGGTGTTTGAAAATTCCCCAGATCGCAATGTATTTATTTCCCAAGAAGACAAACTGAGGAGCACTGGCTTTCTTTTCCCTTTTGTGTAGTGTTTGTTAAGGCAATGGTTTGAATACCCTTGAGGTTTACATAATACTCTGAAAACTTGCTCTTTCCAGGGAATATTACTGTGTAAGATTTATTTTCCTGAGGCTGCCATCTGAAGAAGTCAAGAGCAACTTCAGTCCAAAGTATGAATACTTGCTTTGGACAAGAAACTTGTCCTTTGCACAGTAAGTTAACACAATAGTTTAAATTGGAAACCCTCCATGGGAAGCAGACTTTCTTGCTACAGAGGTTGTGGAGAAATACTTATTCTTCTGCAGAGCTGGCTTTTGTCGGCCCTTGGATAACAAGGGCACCACCTCATCTTTCTCTAATGTTGTCCCCCCATTTAAGCAAAAGCAAGTCTTGCCAAAATAAAAGGGGAATTATAGTAATGTGATATGTATCTATTTGACATATTCTTTAATATAAAAAGCATTTGATAGAACATATGCTGATCCTTCAAGTTAGGTGGATCCAAGAAGTTGTAGTTCAAAATTGTAACTGTTCCAATATCTATAAATTTGCATTGTAGAAATCAATGGACGTGGGATTTTACTACATGTGTAATTGGCCTCAGATATCCCACAGAGAACAAAAAAGGCAGCAGTGAAGACAGATGCCCTGCTGTTTCCAGTTTGTGTTTTTCTTACTTTATATGTGTGTGAATGTGTTTGTATATACATAGTCCATCAGCATGCTTATTAATGGATGAGACTTCAGCTTGTGACCTGGTATGTGTTTTGAAGAGATATTGTAAACAGAATTAAATTCAAATAAATTGAATTTCACAGTAACTTTAGGGATATTGTGAATTCAGACTCAGAATCAAAATCAACCACAGACCCATCTGTTACCCTGATTTCTGGGGTCCCTTGGGGGACACCTCAATGTGCTCCAAATAATGGGGAATGGGAATTAGCCAGAGCACAAGCTGTAGCACTACGAGAGGCAGGGTAACCTAGCGAGATCTTAAACCCAATTTTTACAGGGCCAGGCTGAGTCAAAAACCAAGTAAAATTAGTTTAGAATTGTTTTCTTTATTTAAAAGACAGTAACTGCACACTTACGTACTCACTAACACAGACCTAAGAAAATAAAGGGAGGAAAGTCGATAGGGGATTTCAAGAAGGATTTTCAGAGGGAAATACTACACCTGATCCTGCAGCCCGGGTAACCAGAAGAAATTCAGTAAGTCTGGAGCGGAGATTCTCAGCAAGTGGAAGCTGAGGGGAAGGCTTGGCAAACAGGGCGGCAGCAAGGTGGGATGACAACCGTGAGTGATCTGAAGAAGCACTCAAAATCAGAGGTTCTTATAGGGAGAAATGTGCCTGCAGGAGAGAATGTCCCGGGGAGAACAATGGGTTTCGGAGTGGAGACAAAGCCTCTGAAAGGTCAGCACTTAAGATGATTGGATTTTGACGGAGTTGTCTATAGCACAGACAGTATGCAAATGGAGAGTGCTTGACAGTTGGGTATTCAGGAACGCTAATCTCATCAAGTTGACAGTTCGGGGCAGAGAATCTTTTATATGCTTGTTGCATATTTAATTTAATTTCAAAGGTACTTGCCTGGAGGTCTCTTGAAGCTGCATGCCGGAAAATTACTGGCCTGATTTAGGATTTTTCAGCCGTACTGCCGTGTCTGTGTGTGTGCTTATCTGGGGGCCTCACAAGCACGTGGAGGGGAACAGTTTGGAATGGCCAATCTTTTGATATCAGATTATATTTAGTAAGCCCTGGGGTCAGACAGTGGACTACAGTAACACATCTATGGATTCTTATATTCACAGCAGTTACAAAGCTACTATAGGCTACCCCCCATAACCAACCCCGCCCCCCACACACACACACTTTGAATGCTCAGCTCTTATACTTCTGGCTTTGCATCCCTCTGTTTGCAACCATTTGTGGTGCAAACTAGGGATTGCCATTTCTTTCTTTCTGAGGAACTCCTCATCTTTAACTCCTCTATGGCAAGTACTTACAACATGGTCCCCTTTATGCTACAAGTATCAGTAACCTATTGAAATTAGCCAATACGTGTGATGGTGAATGTCATTTCAGAATTTCCAAACATCTGCATATTTCTTTAGGTTCAGAAAGACTATTTAAAAAATAAAATGCAAGAGAAAGGATAACATTCCCCATGCTTTGTTTCAGCCTGACTCTTAGTCTGCTGAGTCTGTTGGGGACAGTGAACCACGTTGGACTTGGAATTTTGCACTGGTAGGCTAATGAGTGGAGAAGCACTTACATCCTCAGCAAAAGCTTTCCATTTAATTAGACCTACATTGGCACAGATCCTCCTCGTCTCTCTGTGCTATTTTTTTTTTTTTTTGGTAGACTAGTGAACAAAATGTCTCTCAAAATTCTCCACACTGTTTGTGGGAAGAATAATAGGGAAGCACAGTTTCACTGAACTCCTGAATCCCTCTCCCCAGTCCTCATAGTGGCCTGTGGCTTTATCAGCACTGTGAATAGCTTTGTAGCAAGAGTCACAGTAGCAGCTTCTACACAGACTCACACAGGCTTCTCATGGACAGGGAGGCCAATTCAGGCAACAACACTGGACCCTTCTGAGAGCATGGGACATCATGATCATCAGTTTCTGGATGGTGCCACAAATCCCTGAAGTTAGCTCAGTTCTGCAGTCCTCTATATAGGTTCATATTAAAATAATGCTTGTATTCTGTGCTGCCTTTTCAGCATTTCAGCTTACCTTTAATGAGCCCATATGAATGTTTAACACTGTGGACCAGATTGTGAATTGAAAGGAAGAATAACACAGAACTGAAAAGGTAAGCTGATTTTAGACATGTATCTGGGACATTTATAAAACTGGGCAATCAGCATATTACCTAAATACAGAGCAGTGAAGTTGTCAAACAAAAAGTTATACTATTGTTATTTCTGACTAAATTGCAGCAGCTCAGGTGGTTTTCCAGAGAATGAAAGAACAGTGCAATGTTATGTCAAAACATAGTCATTATTGGATACCTCCCCCCATGCACATTCATTTAGTTGTAGGAGTGGTCCTCAAACATATTGTTGACAGATCCATCTCTGAGGAGACCTTGGACATTGAAAGATCTTTCTTCATTGCACGTAGTTGTTGTTCACCAAAGACACCTTAGAAAATTAGATTTCCCAGAGGAGAGAGGAGAGAGAGAGCTGGGTCTGTGAAGACATCCTAGACCAGGTGTGTTTACAGGCTTGAGGGGCTGTGCTTGCTTGTCTGTTTGTTTGTTTGCTTGTGTTTGTTTAGTCTCCTTGTGCTGGTCGTGTGCTCTTCCTGAGCACATGGTCTGACTAACGAGGGGGAGGAGCCAGCTGGGGGAGGCGCTTTATTAGGAGCTCCCAACGGTGCGCGCCTTTGGTGCGCGCACTTTAAGTCCTCTACTTCAATCCGTCAAGTTTTACCCTTGGCAATCAGTAGAGCAGACGTAGCTTATACAGCTGAAATTCAGAAAGAAAGCAGAGTTATTATTTCTAGAATTACGTCCCGTACTACTCTCTGTAGTTTCAAGGATGGAAGGTGAGGGAGCTGCTGCAGTCACCTGTAACACTTGTGGGATGTTCTTTTTCTTGCCACAAGATGTTCTCGGGTACACCTGCACCAAGTGCAAGTTAGTGACCTTCTTGGAGGAGAAGGTGCGCCAGCTGGAGGCACGAGTTTCTGATCTTCATCTTATTAGGGAAGGGGAGGAGTTTTTGAATAGGGCAGAGAAGACCTACTGGAAGATGGAATGCACGGAGGAGCTGCCAGATCAGGAAATCAACACACTGTGCCAGGAAACAGAGGCTTGGGCAAATGTCACACGGAGGAGTAGAAGGACCAGGAAGGCAACAGAGACTCTTCACCTACACAATCGCTTCAAAGTTCTTGGCCTTACGAACAATGAGGAGCGCCACGCGGAGTGAACAGAATGTCAAGAAGGAATCCACCTTGGGCAACAGGAACTAGATCAATGCCCCCAGCCTCAACAGAATGCCCAGGCAGTCCTGGTAGAACGTGCTCATCGAGGAGCCCTGGACAAGCCTCAGAGGAGGCGAATTCTGGTTGTTGGGGATTCTTTGCTCAGAGGAACCGAAACGGCAATTTGCAAACCGGACAAGCTCAATCGAGAGGTCTGCTGTCTTCCTGGGACCAGGATCAACTACATAACGGAGAGGCTAACCAGCCTGGTCAAACCCACTGACCATAAGCCCCTCATTTTGGTTCATGTCGGAACCAATGACACTGCGAGGAGCAGCTTTTACCACATCGCAAAGGACTACGAGCTCATGGGGACGAAGCTTAAGGACCTTGGTGCGCAGGTGGTCATTTCATCTCTCCTACCTGTTCAAGGATTTGGTGCACATAGGGAAAGGGAAATAGCAGAGGTCAAGAACTGGCTCCACACGTGGTGCCGCTGGCAACAGTTTGGGTTTTTGGAACATGGCTTGAATTTCCATGAAGTGGGCTTCTGGTGAGGGATGGACTGCACCTCACGAAACTTGGCAGGAATGTTTTTGCAAACAGTCTTGCAAAGAGGATTAAGAGATCTTTAAACTAAGTTCCGCTGGGGAGGGAGACAATATTATTCAGGGCAAGGACTCAGCGAGCGCAGGGGGGAAAGGCCCAAATGATACTGGACAAGTAGTGTGGTCAATGGCGGGAGGAGTAGAAACAGTAGTACAGGACTTGCAGGAAGGGCCCGGGGACTTCAGTGTCTCTACACTAATGCACGGAGTATGGGAAACAAGCAGGATGAACTTGAACTCCTAGTACCACAAAATAAATACGATTTGATAGGTATCACTGAGACCTGGTGGGATGAGTCTCATGATTGGAATTTAGGAATAGAGGAGTATACCCTATTTTGTAAAAATAGACCAAACAAGAAAGGAGGAGGAGTAGCCTTGTATGTCAAGGATGTATTCACCTGTGAAGAGATCCGGGACTTAAACCCAGAAAGTCAGGTTTAGAGTATTTGGGTAAGAATTAAGGCAGCGAGAAACAATAGGGATATTCTGGTGGGAGTTTACTACAGACCTCCAACCCAGGCAGAGGATTTTGATGACGCCATCCTCAATCAAATGACTGCACATTCAAAGAGGAGAGATACAGTACTAATAGGAGATTTCAATTACCCGGATATATGCTGGCAGTCAAACTCTGCCAAGATAGCAAGGTCCAGCAAGTTTCTTGCTTGTCTTGCAGACAACTTCATGGTCCAAAAGTTGGAAGAGGCCACAAGGAGATCAAATATGCTAGATCTGATCCTTACAAATAGGGATGACCTTGTTAATGAGGTAGAAATGGTTGGATCTTTAGGAGGGAGTGACCACACCCTACTGGAATTTGGCATTCAGTGGGAAGGAGAAGATAAGTATAGCCAGACACTCATCTGAGATTTTAAAAAAGCGGACTTCTGTAAACTTAGGGAGCTGCTGGCTGGAATTCCGTGGTCAAGAACAGTGAAAGAGAAAGGAGTTCAGGAGGCATGTGAGTTCCTTAAAAAGGAGATACTGAAGGCACAGTCTAAAACTGTGCCAATAAGAGGGAAAAATGGAAGGCATCTGAAGAAACCAGAATGGTTGACTAAAGAACTCTCAGCTGAGCTAAGTGTTAAGAGAAATATGTACAGGAAATGGAAGAAGGGGGAAACCACCAAAGAAGAATTTAAGCAAGTAGCCCGGAGATGTAGGGAGGAGGTCAGAAAGGCTAAAGCACAGAATGAACTTAGGTTGGCCAGAGACATTAAAAACAATAAAAAGGGCTTTTTTAAATATGTTCTCAGCAAAAGGAAAAAGAAGGAGACGATAGGGTCGCTGTGCAGAGAGGATGGCGAATTACTCACAGGGGGAAGAGAAAAGGCAGAACTACTTAACACCTTCTTTGCCTCTGTTTTTTCCCAGAAGGATACAAGCACTCAACCTGGCGGTTGGGGAGCAGGTGAGGATGCAAGGGAAATGAGGCACATAATAGGTAGAGGAATAGGTACAGGAATACCTGGCTACACTGGAATAATTCAAGTCTCCAGGGCCAGACGAATTGCATCCTAGTATATTAAAAGAGCTGGCAGAGGTCATTTTGTAACCTCTTGCTATAATCTTTGGGAAATCTTGGAGGAAAGGAGAGGTTCCAGCAGACTGGAAGAGAGCAAATGTCTGGAAGACTGGAAGAGAGCAAATCAAGAAGGGTGAAAAAGAGGACCCAAATAATTATCGCCCAGTCAGCCTGACATCAGTACCCACAAAGATCCTGGAGAAGATCATTAAGCAGTCAGTTTCTAATCACTTAGAAAGCAAGGCAGTAATCACGAGAAGTCAACATAGTTTTCTCAAAAATAAGTCTTGCCAGACTAATCTTATCTCTTTTTATGATAGAGTTACCAGCTTGATAGATGAAGGGAATGCTGCGGATGTAGCATATCTCGATTTCAGTAAGGCCTTTGACAAAGTTCCCCATGACATTCTTGCAAAGAAGGTAGTAAAATGTGGGCTGGACAGGGCTACTGTTAGTTGGATTTGTAATTGGTTGACCGACCGAACCCAAAGGGTGATCACAACTGGCTGCTTCTCATCCTGAAGAGAAGTGACTAGCGGGGTGCCACAGGGTTCTGTCCTGGGCCCAGTGCTATTCAATATTTTTATCAACAACTTGGATGAAGGCATAGAGGGCATGCTCATCAAATTTGCAGATGACACCAAATTGGGAGGGGTTGCTAATATGCCAGAGGACAGGATCAAAATTCAAAATGACTTGGATAGATTGGAGAGGTGGGCCAAGGCTAACAAAATGAAATTCAACAGAGAGAAGAGTAAGGTCCTACACTTAGGTAGAAAAAATGGAATACAGAAATATAGGATGGGGGACACGTGGCTGGATAGCAGTAGGTGTGAAAGGGATCTAGGACTCTTCATAGGCCACAAGCTGAACATGAGCCGGCAGTGTGATGCGGCAGCCAAGAAAGCCAATGCAATTCTCGACTGCATCAATAGGAATATGGTGTCTAGATCGAGGGAGATACTGGTACCACTCTACTCTGCTTTGGTTAGACCTCATCTTGAATCCTGTGTCCAGTTCTGGGCACCCCAATTCAAGAAGGACATGGTCAAGCTGGAGCAAGTCCAGAGGAGGGCAACCAAAATGGTGAGAGGCCTGGAAGACATACCCTATGAGGATAGACTTAAAGAGCTGGGTATGTTTAGTCTGCAGAAGAGAAGGTTAAGAGGGGACATGATAGCCATGTTTAAATATTTGAAGGGATGCCATGTAGAGGAAGGAGAGGGCTTATTTTCTGCTACTCCAGAGACCAGGACAAGGAGCAATGGATTCAAGCTGCAGGAAAGGAGATTCCACCTGAACCTCAGGAAGAACTTCCTGACAGTCAGGGCTGTCCGGCAGTGGAATCTGCTGCCTCGTAGTGGAGTCTCCTTCCTTGGAGGTTTTTAAGCAGAGGCTAGATGGCCATCTGTCGGGAGTGCTTTGAGGGTGTTCCTGCATGGCGGGGGTTGGACTGGATGGCCCGTGTGGTCTCTTCCAACTCTACATTTCTATGATTCTATGAAATTTACTAAGTGTAGGAACAGAGGAGAAGTCCTCTTACTGTTTAACAACTGCTTAAAGACCTGAAAGCATAGAGTTGAAATAAATGGACAGCTTGCAAAATACAGTTAAAATATTTTTTAGGGTCCTTCCAGGCAGAAGCCTCCTGAAGCTGCTCACAGAATGAAATTTTAAAACCATAAACTAAAAGTACAGTTATCTATTTTATTTTATTTCAAACTGCAACATTATAATAGTGAAATAGTAACTTCACCGTTGTTACCACCGTGTACTGGCCTGGCCTTTGGTGAACCAAAGATATCATTTTGATATCATAATTCGGCCCTACTCTGCCACCAGCCAAGTGTTTGTGAGGCCACCAAACAAGCGCAAAGCTAGGCATGGCTGCTATTTGCTGCTCACACCAAACCAAGCCAGAGATTGCCAGATCTGCTTTAGGGGACCTCCCGAAACAAACACCCTCATTACCAGTGTGCGATAAACAAAGAGACCCTCTGCCCTGAGAGGGCACCCTGGCGAGCTGAGTGCTTAACTGCCGAGCTAGCCGCATTTACATACCGACCATACCATTGTCAATTCGGAACACAACTCAATCATGTAAATTCTGACCTTTCGGAGGCATTGTCTCCAACCCAAAACTTATTGTTTTCGCCCAAGACCAGACTAGCCTACGGTCGTTCTTTCCCTTATAAAAAAACCCCCCAGTTTCGAGAGCTCTTTGGATCTCTCGCTGGAACGCTCAGACTTCATTGAACTTCCACCCCACCTTGCTGCTGCTTCTTCTGAGAGCTCCCTTCGGCCGTCACGCCGGGTTTCCTTCTCTCCAATTGGCTTCCTCCAGGACTGCAGGATTGGTGACATATCACCCATTCCTCAAAACTCTATTTCCTCTTCTAGTTAGGAGTGTGTTCATATTTTTCTTAATAATTGTCTAATAAATCTTAATTGCTATTCTGAACTACCTGACTGCTCACTGACCTGACGCTGTAGACACAGGGTAAAAGATCCCCGCTGAGTACCCTGCCTCTCGTTAGCCAAGAGAGAGCTCCAGCTAATTTCCCCATCTTTGTTTGGTTTGGTTTGCTGTTTGGGTGCCCCTCCCTGGACCCCAATTCACAGGGTAACAGAGTGGTGGAGCAATGCAG
>CAOKZL010004340.1:0-40255 GCA_948472985.1 Iguana delicatissima
TTTTCCTTACTTCGTTCAGTTACGTATTGCTGATCTGGAAGCCAAGAAGTTAACCAATCCCAGGGGTTACTAACGCCACTGTCATTATTTTTTATCAACCCTTGCAACTGCTGTATCTCATCCTCTATAGTCTTGTTCAAATCATGAAACGCAACCTTGCATCCTCCTTTGACTATGGTACAAAACCCCCCTTTTCTGGCTAACAAGTAATCCAAGGCCATTCGATGTTGTAACAATAGCTGATTTAGCTCTTCAATTTCTTGTTGGAGGGCTTGTACCAATTTCCCAGTCGCATTTATAGTTTTCTCCAATCTGCAAGTCAATCCTATTATGCTCCTACGATTTTCTTGAGCCATAATTCCTGGGTAGGATCCCAAAGTGGAGCCCCTGTGATCAGTCCTCCTCCTACTACCCTCACTCTCAGACAACTGTGGCCTCACGATGACCAGATCCTCACATTGACTTCCCAGTGGTCCCACTAAATCCAGTTTCTTCCTACCAACTCGTTTCGTGTCTTGGTAGGAAAACACAACAGGTATAGTCATATATCCTATTCCTATACACTGGTAAGTCCCTGGGTGGTAGTTGGTGGCCCACCCATTAAAGTAGAACCATAAATGCGGGTCTCTAGCCATCAATCCAGAGCATATACTACCTGACCCTGTATAATTAGGGGTGAACATGGGATATTCTGGGTATAAATCTCCAAAATTAGTTTCATTTACAGTCCTTGGTGAGATAGGAGTTATTATATGTGCCATACAAATAGAATCTATCACTACATGCTGAATAATTTTCCAGTTTACCATAAAATGAGGAATATTTTATATATCCTTTCCACTTAGAATTCCAAGATCCACTATGGTGACAGCAAAAACACATTCCGGGGGAATGAGTCTAAAACTTCAACCGCCTAAATCGAGTCTTGTTTATATTACTATCAACTTTGGCAAACATATTGGGATTCCCTCTAGATGCTGACTGTAGGGCTCCTACAACCACTCCCGGTTCACTAATAAGGGAGGGCATTAAAACCGAAATCTGCTACAGTCTGTGGATGTTCATAGATGGTGACATTGGGTCCGTGTTGTTGGAACATGTGTGCAGCATGTCGTTTGAACCAGTTAGCCTCGACTACTCCACCCATCACGCTCCACATCCCGATCAACATTACCCACTTCATTTTCGGAGCCACTCAGGGACCCAAATATTATTTACTCCACACAAATTCCTTCTGTACATATACAAAAATACTAAAATACCAAGAAATATACACACTACTATTATTATTAGATCACTAATACTAATATTCATTGTTTCTCTCCCATATCCACTGTAGGGGATCTGGCCGTGCGTAGAGTCATCAGCCTCCGGAGTGACTACAGCAGGGTTGAGTCCCAATCTTCCTCCTCTGCAGTTGCTAGGTCTGAGCCGTACGTAGAGCTACCAGCGTCCAGCGGGTGGCAGCAGTAGGGTCTAGCCTAGAGTCTTCATTCACCTGTTGCGGATCTGACTATGCGTCAGTGGTCCCTTCCCTGGTATGACCACGGCAGAGTCTAGTCCGAATCTTATCTCCCCCTCTTTCTGAGAAATTTCAGTTTCAAAGGGTTTTCTTGTGATGAAATTACAGCCCAATCAGTAAACGCCCTTTTTATCCTGGTGTAGTGTATCCAAGGTTTCAGCCCTGCTACTTTTACTGCAGTGGGGGTGACTAACAGCACGTGATACGGCCCCCTCCAGCCTGGTGATGGGCTCCCCTTTCCAATCTTTAACCCACACCTCATCCCCAGGCTGGAAGGAATAGGGCCTTTGTGAGGAAAGGAACTGGTCTAACCTCTAAAGCATGGGCGTTTACCTTCTCTAGAGCTTTCCCTAATGCCTGCACTTCTTCTTGGAGGGTTAAGTTCCCCAGCTCTCGAATGTCCCCTCTCAATCCCTAGGATGGCCGGGGGTCTTCCATACAGCAGCTCAAATGAGGATGCAGCCCATCGTCCGATGAGGGGTGCATCTACTCTCAAAAGAGCTATTGGGAGTACATCCAACCATTTGAGCTTAGTTTCTTGACACAATTTTGCAAGCTGAGTCTTCAATGTTCTGTTCATCCTTTCCACCTTCCCAGAACTTTGAGGCCTATACGCACAATGTCCGTTCAAGTAATTCCTAAGACTTCTGCCAAACTCTCAGCTTCTTCCGTGCACGAAGGCCGGGGCCATTATCAGATCCGATGTGAAGGGGTAACCCATCTGTAGGGTCAAATGTATGATAAAGCTCGTACTACTTCCTTCGCCTTCTCGGTTCTAGTAGGATATGCTTCAACCCACCCAGTGTGAGTGCACACCATTACCAACATATATCGGTATTGTCCCATCCGTGGCATCTCGGTGAAGTCCACCACTAGGGATTCGAAGGGAGTAGATCCTTGATGTTGGGTTCCCTCTTCCAATCTGGGTCCTTGACCAGGGTTGTTCCGAGCGCAGAGTTGACACCGTGATGACGCCAGCATGGTGTACTGTCTCATTCCATCTATAAACACATCCTTTGCTAACAACTGGGCCAACGCTGTCTTTCCCAGATGTGTGGCTTCATGTGCCTTCTGAACGATTGGCCATCCCATAGATTGGGGTATGTACCGTCTTCCATCTGGTGACCACCAACCATCTTTGTCACTTATAGCTTTCAGGTCCTTTTCAGCCCTCTCATTCTCCTGCTGGGTGTATCTAGGGGTCTGGTTACTCAAGGAGACTTGGAAAAGTGGTACTACCAATTCTCTGGGCAGGTTCTCCTTCCCACTCACTAGTTCACTCTCAGCAGCCTCCTTTGCAGCAGCATCTGCCTTCCGGTTTCCCCGGACCACTGGATCTTGCCCTCTCTGATGTCCTTTACAGTGCATCACAGCAACTACTAGGGGCCCACACCGCTTCTAATAGGTGCTCTATTTCTTTCCATATTTGATCTCTTGTCCTGAAGAATTAATAGAATCCTTTTTCTTTGTACAGTGCTCCATGTGCGTGCAGGGTAGTGAAGGCATACTTTGAATCTGTTGTATATGTTTACAGGTTTGTAAGTCCTTCGGCCAGCTCTAAAGCCCTGATCAAAGCGATAAGTTCCGCCTTCTGGGCCGAGGTACCAACAGGTAGCGCTTTGGCTTGTCTCCTTTTATCTGCCGTGACCACTGCATAGCCGGCCTTTCGCTTCCCCTCTCGCACAAAGCTACTTCCATCTGTATAGTAAGTGACATCAGGATGGGGCCATGGGGTATCCCGCAAGTCTGGTCTACTTGAGTATACTTCATCCATGGTTTGAAGGCAGTCGTGGTGTATATTTCCAGATTCTGCTGGGAGCAGTGTTGCAGGGTTCAGGGTGGTGCACAATTCCAACTTCACTCTAGGGTTTTCATACAACATTCCCTGATACTTGGACATTCGGCTATTCGTGAACCAATAGCTACCTTTGTACTCCATGAGGGCCAGTACAGAATGTGGAACCTTTACCATCAAATTCTGGCCTAAGGTTAACTTATCTGCTTCTTTTACCAACAAGGCTGTTGCTGCTATAGCCCTGAGACACCCAGGCCATCCTCTAGCGACTGGATCTAATTGCTTAGAGAGATATGCCACTGGGCAATGCCGGTCCCCAACATCTGTGTCAGTACTCCCACGGCTATTCCATTCTTCTCATCAACAAATAAGGTGAACTTCTTTGTTACATCTGGCAGACCTAGCGCCGGAGCTTCCATCAGCGCCTTCTTTATCTGTTCCCAGACGTTGTTTGTTTCTTTTCCCACACAAATTCAGACTTCTCCGGACCTTTGGTAGCTTCATATAATGGTTTGCTCATTACTGCGAAGTTAGGAATCCAGATTCTGCAAAACCCAGCTGCACCCAAGAATTCTCGCACCATCTTCCGATTCCGGGGCTCAGGCAGAGCACACACAGCCTCCTTCCTTTCTCGGCCTAGCGCTCGTTTCCCTTCAGTCACTTGGAATCCCAGATATCGCACCTCTGTCTGGCACAACTGGGCCTTCTTCTTAGATACTTTGTAGCCTGCTTCCCACAGAAGCTGGAGCAACTCCATTGTGGCCTCCTTACACTCCTCCTCACTGGTGGCGGCCAACAGTAGATCATCCACATATTGCAGCAAAACTCGTCTCTCGGGTTCAGATCGGAATTTTCTCAAGTCCTGACTCAATGATGTCCCAAAAATCGTCAGCAAGTTCTCCCACCCCTGAGGCAAGCGGCACCACGTGAACTGGGTCTTCTGGCCTGTAATGCTGTCTTCCACCTGGAAGGCAAATATGTCCTGGCTTTGGGGGGCCACTCGGATACAGAAGAAGGCATCCTTGAGATCCAAAACAGTGAAGTGAGTAGCTGCAGATGGAACTAGTCCCATCAGGACATATGGGTTTGGTACCACTGGGTGTAGGGTTACTGTAGCTTTGTTTACCATCCTTAAATCTTGTACTGGACGATATTCCTTCGTGCCAGGTTTCAATACTGGGAGTAATGGAGTATTCCAGGGAGAGCGGCATTCCCGAATTATATTGTACTTCTTCAGGTTCTAAATGCTTCTGGATCCCTTCCAGGGCTTCTCTGGGTAGATCATATTGCCTTACACGAGTGGGCATAGCATTTGGTTTTGAATTCTACCACTATGGGGGCCACGAACCGGGCTAACCCAGGTGGGTTGTCTTCAGCCCCCACACGCCTGGGGGTCCAAATATAGTGGGTTGCTCTTTGACAAACCATGATCTGGTACCTTCGCCACTCCTCCTCCATTGGATAAGTCACTGAGATATTCTTTGGTCCTCTAAAATTTATTTCCAGGATCGTTCCATCTTCTTCAATAGAAATTTGGACTCTCAATTTAGCCAACAAATCTCGACCCAATAAGGGCACAGGGCAACTTGGCAAATACAAAAACTGGTGAGTGACTTGATGTCTTCCTAGATCCACAATCCTTTTTTCTAAGAGAGGGTGTTTTTCCAATTTCCCCGTGGCCCCCACAATTCTTATGGCTTTCTCAGTTTTTGGGGCTATTGCAGAATTTAATACTGAACGGGTGGCTCCCATATCTCCATCATGGGGATGGCTCGGTCCCCTATTTGTGCTGTGACCATAAGCTCCCCGGGGCCGAGAGCAAGGGGGTCCGGGACCTCCTAATCGTAAAGTTCCATTTCAGCTAGTCCAATGAAGTCCTCGAACCCTTCGTCCATCCCCTGCTCATATCTTCCATCCACTACTCTTCCTCTTCCTCTTCCTCGATTTGCTCCCCTTCCTCTTCCTCGATCCATTCCTCTTCCTCTGTTCGCCATCCCTCTCTGTCTGGGACATTCATTCTTCCAATGCCCAACCTGTCGGCAGAGGGCACACTCATTGCGTCTCAATGGAGGTCCACTTCCTTTTCCAATTTTCCGCCCCCCTTCCTTTGTTGCCAAAGCTGCAGCCAATAATTCCGCTTTCTTATGCATCCGCCTGTCCTTCTCCCGTTTCTCCTCTTGGTCTCTATTCACATATACTCTCTGGGCAATTTCCAACAATTGGCTCAAATTCATACCTGCAAATCCCTCTTGTTTCTGGAGTTTCTTCCTTATATCTGGATAACTTGGGTCACGAAGGCCAAATTCACCATCTGTTGGTTGCCTGGGTCTTCTGGGTTCACAGGAGTATACTGCCTATAAGCATCAAGCAATCTTTCCAAATATGTTTCCTGGGGGTTCAGTGGGTCCCTGAAGTATCTCTGATACTTTGGACATATTAACAGGCCTCTTCATTCCTTCTCTCATAGCTTCCACTAGTAGAGTTTGATAATCAGTGAGCATAGCCAACTGTGCTGGGAGGTTCGGGTCCCATCCTGGGTCCACCAAGGGGACCCTACCTGCATCCACTGCTCAGGGTTGGCCTCTCCAGGAGGTGCCCTGTCTCTAGCTATCCGTTCTGCATGCTGAATTATTCTCCTCCGCTCTTCAGTAGTGAACAAAGTCAGGAGCAACTGCTGACAATCTTGCCAATTGGGGACATGTGAGGCCATAATACTGGAACAAAGTTCAATTACTTCTTGTGGCTTATCTGTGTAAGTAGCATAATGGGTCTTCCAATTAAGGGAGTAGAGACGTGGTGAAGGGAGTATATTGGTAACTCGGGACTCGCCGATAACCACCCTCTTGGGTGGGATCTGGCACCAATTGACTGATTTGTCGCAATGGTGCAATCACATCTCCACTTTCCTCATCCGAATCATCTACTTCTTTTCCTTCTGGGGTTTTGTCTGTTTACTCTTGACCTGCTTACTCTTGGATTTTTCTTTTGGTCCAGTCTGTTCGGGTTTGGGTCTGAGTGTCATCTTATTCTGGACAGCCAAACTGGAACCTGGCAACTCCTCTGTCATTTCCTCTTCATGGGTAACTGGGGCCAAATCCGCCAGTCCCCCAGCCACTCCCTCTTGTTGTGAGGCTGCCTGAGGTACTGGTGGCAGTGGAGCAGGCGGTGGTACTTCCAAAGCCAGTGGTGGCGGGGCTGGCTGCATCACCACATACGGTGGAGGGGGGGCAGTGGGCTCTTCTGGAGCTGAATCAGGCAAAATCTGGGCTTTTCCAAGCTTTCGTCTGGCCCTGTCCTGCCTCAGCACCATAGCCTTACAAATTTGTTCCTGACACTTCTGCAACCAAGAGGGGTTCTCTGTAACCACTGTGTCCCATGAATCTATGTATGGATACTGATCAGGATGGCCAGGCTCACCCACCACTACTGAATACACTGCCTTGATTCGAGCGGGTTCTAAGCTCCCTTCCGGAGGCCACCCCACCTTGAAAGAAGGCCACTCCACTTCACATAAATTCCGTAAACGCCCTGGCGTCATCGGGGGGTCCCCATAGTCCCCACTGAATCCTTTCTTGAAATTCTTTAACATACAACCTAAAGGGGTTTGCCGGCTTTGCCCCCCACCCATTTCCTCCCAACGTGGACAAGACACACTAGGAGAAAGGGATTTGGCGCGTGAGTAAGGGGTCCACGCCCAAAACAAGGGGGACAACACCACTCTTTTGTGCCGACCCACGCCCCCGGACTCTAACGGTATCAATGGGAACTGCGACCCTTGCGCCCCTCCTTTCACACCACATTCACGCCAACAAACTACCTCCCACCTCTTTTTCCACCCCCAAAAAAGCCTCCGGTTTCACCCACAACAGTGGGGTACTAAGGCAAGACGTAAGGGGTTGATCAGGCCCCTCTTCCCCTGAAGTTGCAGGGAGGGCACTCACCAACAGTCGTGGGAGGGTTCTGCTTTCTGCTCCGTCTTCGGGCCCCTGGGCTGGATCACCACCGCCAAGCCGCCGCCTCCTCCAGTAATCCTTCTGACAAAAGCAAGTCAGGGGCGCCCTGGGTCGCGTCGGAAAGAGGCGCCCCCCGACGCCCTGGCGTCCGCCTAAGGGGGCAAGCCCCAAACCCACGACCCCCCAAATTGAAGTAGCTCCCCAAGAATTGAGACCACCAGATTAGAAAGCAAAAATAAAAGTTTATTTTTCTGCAGGGATCTCAGTGGAATGTTTTCCCAAAAGCCTGACCCCCGATCCAGGTATTAGCTCTCTTTTTATACCCTCTTGTAAACAGGTTACAGGAAATGATTACATATGCCATATATGAAGTGTTTACAGGTCAGGCAGACCTGGGTTACATCTTTCAAAAATATGTATTTTGGTACCAAGGGAGTATTTCTCCAACATCAAAACTCCCTAGGTTCCCGGCACTGCTAAGCACATACCTAAGCCTCTTGATAAGATAAAGGGCCATCTACCTTATTTTTCTATATTTTTCTACCTTAGCATTAGCTTCTTCAATTTAACCCCTTTCAATATGTGTTATTTCCTGTGTTACTCAGATGGAGGGCTTCCATGCAGAAAAAAAGGGCAGTGTCTCACCTCCAATGTCCACACACTGAGCAAAGACGCTTGACATAGGATTTCAAGGATTCACCAAATGCCCCCTAAAGTGGATGGTTTGCTATAGATACTTGAGGCTTGTCAGGGAGCACAGTAACACTTGATGACATCTGATTAAAAGAACAATTTAGTCAAGAAGGTCAGGACAATTGGTCACTTCAAAATAGGTCAAATGCAGTAATTAAAGTTAATGATGACCACTTATGCACAGGACAGAAGCTTGGGTAGTTCATAGGACCCATTGCAATTTTTCCTACTAACACATAAAAAAAAGGCAAATATTGCCTACTCAGGAAATTGCAGCTAAGTGAAGCCTTATGCAAATTGTCAAGTTCAGCAGTGTATTGGCGACGCACTCATACCAACATCCATGGACATTTTGCATTTTAGATATCTGTAAAGTCAGGGGGATGAAAGGTTTCTAGAGATTCATCCTCTGAAAATAAGAGCTGCATTCTCTGGCTGGCACAGCCAAGAATAAGGATCCTTCTCCAGGGTTTTGTTTTGAGGCTTTTGTTCATTAACACCCTCTAGTGGGGGCTGAAAGGCCAGAAAGGGTAGGACTCATGATGTCTGTAGAGTAAAATGGTCATGCAACACTGGAACTGGGGGCTCTGTCACTGCACCACTTCTTTGATTGAGAGCCCTTCATGTAACACATCAAGAGGGCTTTTGTTCTCCACATAACTCTTTAAACTCTTTTTGAGAAAGAATTACCACAGCATACACCCCCCCTCTGCAGGGTGTGGACACTTTACCATAGGAGGCTAGGCATGCCTCTCCCCCGCTCTCTTTTTTTCCCAAAAACAGGCAAAAACCTTTCTCTTCAAACAGACTTTCGTGTAAGCCAGTACTGTTGTACTGGAATATCCTTTGAAATGTTTTTATGATTTTATATCTTTTAATGTTTTTAACTGTTTTGAATGTTTTAATGTATTTAAAGTTTTTAATGTTTTTATTGTGCATTTATTGTTGGAAGCTGCCTTATCCCCAAATTTTGCGAGAAACGTGGCCTAGAAAAACAATCAATCAATCAGTAAATAAATTAATATGGCTGAAAAACCCATAGAAAGCATGTTGGCTGCAAGCGTGTTGCCAGGCCATAAGTTCAAAAGGATTAGGTGGAAAAACCCAAAGCTAATGGGGTTGTGATAATCCTTTTGAGACTGTCTCCCCTGTGCCAGGAGCCAGCCAAGGCTTCCAGCTGTTTAATTAGCCTGTTATCAAGAGCCAGTAAGCAAAGTTTGTCTTAGTCATTTTCAGTCCATTTTTGCAGTATATCTAGAGAGACAGTCTAAGTTTACCATAAGTCCAGAGACAGTGAGTCCAATGAAAAAATCCATAGACAAAATGAAAAGGGGTTCTAGGAGTGTGAGCAAGAGTTAGCTGGGCTGTTTCTACTGATAAAATTGGTTGCCTACAACATCTTCATACCATTCTGGGTTCTTGTTATATAGGCTCGGATTTTACCCAGCTGTTGGCCTAATTAATGAGTCTTTGTTATATAAATACTCCAAGACTCCTGGTCTCTCCTTTTTCCACCTGCACCTGCTGTATTGTTCCTCTCAAGTCTCGGGGGTGTGGCTTTTGGGGGAAGGTCCTGTCTGGACCTGGGGCAGGGGCATGACAACTAGAGGCTACAGCATTCCCAAGAACAATGGAAGGCAAAACTGCCCAGGTGAAGCAATCAGAGACCATCCTGTGATGTCACCCTATGGAAATCTTTTCTAGACTCCCTGCCTGGCCAGACATTAAAGATTGTCATGACTCCCATGAATGTTTTGTCACCTAAAGTTAAGATAATCAGCCCTTTCCCAGCCTTTTTGTCAACCCAGTGAGAAAGCAATTATCACTTTGTCCATGCACTTTCAGGCTAGGAAATAGGGTATATAAACCCTAGCTTCAGCCCCAGCAAATTGTAGTATGTTGGGCGTGTTACACTGCACATGGTACCCCCGATTCCTGTTACTCTGTGCACCGCAGATGCATTCTGAGACATTCCATTTCAGTTTCTTCTTCGGAAGTGGTAACTACCACCCTTTTCACCCAATCTCATCCAGCTTTTTTTGCCTCATTTCCAAAGCTTTTTATGGTTCTTAAAAATTGGTCAACTTTTAACTGGACTTCCTTTCAGTTAGTATTGGTATACATAGGTGAAAAAACCCGCTGTTACCCTCCCCCACATGCCCCTTTAAGCTATAATTCCCAAAATTCCAAGATGTGTGGACCTCAAAATCCCCCCCCTCTTACATAGAAGAGTTTTGATAATCGTTCTGAAATATTGTATCAAATGAAACACAGAGATAGACCTTCTAGCCCTTCTTTCAGTAAAATTTACTCACTGCATAAATAGGCTGCTGTTGCTGCTGCTGCTGTTGTTACTGCTACTGCTGTTACAAGCTCTGGAAGCTAAGCAGGTTATCCAATGCTGTAATTATGGAATTTCCCCCGCCCCCCAAACTGCACCTCAATAAATTCAAGTTCAAGTTAAGAGTTGCTCTGCATTCCAGATAAGAATATGTACATGGACTTCTCTTCTTCCCCAAATTATCATTTAATTTTATTAGGATTTCCTTTGCTTTCTCTTTTTTCTTAGATATATCACCCAAACAGAAACTTCAATACTTGACAAATCTACAGTACCTTTCAGTAAATCAGAAGCTAGAAACCATGCTTGAAATGAATTGTCAGTTGTTAACATTGTTAAATTTTGAGGTAAGAATTTTCAGTAGTGTATTTTTCTTGTCCTCAAAAAAAGTCATGACAGAAAAAAGTCAAATAACAGAACACTTTAGCATAAAGTAGGCACTGTGATCTTGTCCTTTTTCAAATATAGGGAATCCCTAACTGAAGTAATTTGACATGCCATAATGGTAGTGTTCCTTTAACTGGAGAGAACAGATAACACCTGAGTACCTCAGCTGCCCATCTTGAAAACGGTATCTTAAATCCAGTCCAGTCCAGTCCTGCGGAAACACTGCATTTTGCTGCAGATAAGTTTGGAATAAATAACACACCTGATGCTTCTAATTCTTTAAAATCAACATAAAAACCTTGCAAGCTATTTCATGCCAGCTTGGACAGGTGGTAATAATGTTTTGGAATGTGTGGGATACACTGTATTGATATCAGTGAATGGTGAAAGATTTAATGTGGGTAGCAGTGTACAAGCTTGGCTAAGTTAAATTGAAATGTTTCATAAAACACTGGTTTGTCATCCTGACTTTATACGTTAAAAGTATCTTTCAATCCTTAAAAGCAGTAGAGGTGTGTAATGAATAAAATGGTACATGGATTGTAATTTTAAGCATTGATGGTGACACAGGTTTTGAAGAAAAAGAAATCCAAGAAAATTATTCTGTAAAATGAAGGGGTTTGATCCAGGACCTTGCCAGCATTGTCAAAGACTCTTTCATTGGACTGCTTTGTAATTTCTATTAATTACAGGTTCTTTCTCAATTTGCATTATAAACCTTAGGCTCTAAGCATGTAAATCAAAAGTCTCAAGTGCTTTGTTCTACTGGAAGGAACATTGGAACAGGTTTTTTTCTTCTCTGTTTCTTTTCTTACTGCTAATGCTACATATGATTATGCAACCCATCCGAATATTGATATCTCTTTGGGGATAGCTACGCAGATACATATGCAAAACAGAAAGGCTTAGGCACACATACAATTTAGTGTTAACATCAATATAGAAGAAATATAAGGAGAAAAAACATATAATATGCACAAGGAAAGTACTGCATGGTTAGTAATACTGTTCACAGACTGCTTGAATGGAATAAAATTCAACAGCAGAATGTTGCTATATAGCTTTAACCTGAAGTTTCAACTATTTTGTGCATGTGTGACTTAATTATGCTTTGGTACTACAGTAGATGAGAAGCAGCTCACCACAGCATGAATGGAAGGAGACTGAAGGGGGAAAAAAGCTATTCAGATAAAATAGATTTAAATTGGCCACAGTTTTTATTGGTTAGTGATCATGGGGTTTACAGAAGCAAAGGGCAATGATCCAGACATTAGACAGGCCAACTGTTGACAAATACCACATCTAGACTACATACTGAGACAACACAAATGAAGTGCCAGAAACATGCAGTTCACCACAGCATGAATGGAAAGAGCTGTCCATTCCTGTTACTTCAGTATGTAGCAACTGTGTCAGTCCTTGAACTTGGTTGAGGTTTCAAAGTGCCACCAGATAGAAGTCTACTCAGTCTTCTGCTAGCTATAGGAATGTCCCCTCAGTCACTCCTTACTCTGATGAGAACATTGAGAGCCCCCCAGTAAGGAGGGACCCAGGATTTTTTCTGGTCACTCATTTTATTACTATAATTAGGCCACTGTCAAAATGAACTAACCAAGAGTTACTGTAGGAATGAACAATTGCGGTACAGTGTGTGCTGGATGTTTTGACCACTTAGACAGTATGCAAGCCCAGTTCATTCTGACTGGGGTACAGTTGTTGAATCAGATGCATTTACCTAAGTATTGACTTACACTTCAACAATTGATTCTGTTGGATCTAATTCAAAAGATTCCAGCCATCATTTTGAGAAGTGTCTATGTCATAAATCTGTATTTCAAAAGCATTTTCTTTGCTGGTCTAGGAGACCTCTGTGCAAGAAACAAAAGTCCAAAGGGTGTTTGTACACATATAATTGTGTATCGGTTGTCTCTCCTGGATCCAAGTATGAACTATGTATTGCTCTTTAGAACCCCCTTTGATCCATTTCACAAAGTCTTTGCCTATGTGGTGTTAATTTATTTTCAACTGGGCTCAGAACATCCTCAAATTTAAATAGTTAGTGTTTGACCTGCAATTGTAGTTTTTACATACCAAACAGTGTTTATAAGAGCACCTTGCCATATGTGAATGCCCAAGAATTGAGTTCTGCTGGTGAGGCCCTTCTCTTTCTCTCACTAGTGAGACCAATACACTGTGTGAAAACATAGGAGAGGGCCTTCATAGCTGTGGCCCCAATTGTACAATGCCTTTCCCTTGGAGACCTAAATTGGCACTCTCATTTCAGTGCCAAATAAAAGCCTTTTATAAAAAGCCTCTGGGGCCTAATGTCATCACCCAATATTGATACATTTCTAGTTCTTAAAACTGTGCAGTTCTTTAATATGTTTCTAGAATGTTTAATTTATTTTGATTGTTTAATTTTTATTGTCTTATTGTCCTACAATTCAACTTGTTCAGTTGATGCTATTGTGTGCTACCCAAAGATATGGTAATATGGTGTGGGATATAAAAATTACAAATAAATAAATAATGAGTAAGCAAACAAACAAACAAACAAATATGTGTTGGATAAACCACAAAAAGTCATGCTTGTGACAAAGTGCCTACATAAATAGTTTACCATGAATAAGGTATGCAAATCTTTGTTTATTTCATTCTCACATGCAAAACAAAGGAAAAAAAATCCCCACTGGGTGAGAATACAAATTTTTGGATAAATTTTTTACATTTATAGAAATTTTGTGAAGGAGCTTTTGAACAAAAATCAGTGATTTTGAGCAAACAAATCTGTTAACTTCTGCAAAGGACAAGTTATGAAAAGGCACATATATGTGGACAATTTACCTTTTAAAAACTGCAACCTGAAGGGAAATGGAATGCAATAGATGTGTGACTTGCAGGATCTCAAAGTTTAATGAAGCTAACAACAGAAAGCTGAGCCTAGCATGCCTCTGTATACTCAGAAATTGCAACAGTTGTTATGTTAACAAAATAGATGAAGGTACTCAGCTAATTAGTATGAGATATTTGGAATAGATACACTACCATCTCAAAACTGAGAAAATGTGCACTGATGACAACAGAAATATTGGCAATGCAGAAGGGGCAAAAAGAGACATCTAAAGCCAGAGTTCTATATAAACTGAAAGAATAAAAATTATAAAGAAACATATAAAAAAAAATAGGGACAGAGTTACTGAAGCTGAGACCAAAGTTACAGATAAGTTATTATTTTAGATCTGAGCTTTGCTTGGAGAGTAAGTGTTTAAGGGCTTTTTTTCCTGCATTTGTTTAGTGGTGGCAAATGCTGTTTTGCTTTGTTTCTTGTTTCTTTTTTCTAATGTATTGAATTTTCTTCATGTATTACAAAATATTTCCTGGGGTGGAAGCTTACATCAAGTCTTAAACGCTGCTGTTCTGAAAGTGGTTCATCCAAACCTTTGTGAGTTATTTTTTTTTATTACCTATTGCAAAACAAGAAATGCTTGTGCTTGTTGTTCTGCATTTCTAAACAAACAACTACATAATTACTCTTTTCAAAAAATCAGTAGCAATGAAACAATTTGGAACTAAAAAACCACTAAAATCAATGGAGCGGAGGAAAGAGACAGCAAGCTTCTCTAAAGTTCTCTTAGCAGCATGCCTAATGATAGACTAAGGTGCCCAATCACCTCTCACTGTGTTTTGTCTGTCTGCTTCCAATACAATCCGTCTTATCCTATTTTCACACTCTTCCTTTTTTTTTTAAAAAAAAGGGGGGGTTAGACATTGGCTTGTCTTTTGATGTCGCATTTGTAATGTATTTTTGGCATATTTTTTACATTAAAAGACACAGCCAATGTCTAACCTCCCCTTTTTAAAAAAAAGAAAGAAAGAAAGAATGTGAAAATAGTTTAGGGAACTAAGTATATACAGTGTAGCAAAGAGAAGACTGAAAGGTGGTATGATAGCTACCTTTTAATGTCTGCAAAATGGAGCAAGCTCATTTTCTACTGTGCCAGAGACTAGGGCCATTTTCGCACTCATCTGTTATAGTGCTATTATTCCACTTTCAACCTCCTATGGAATCCTGGGGTTTGCAGTTTGGGGAGGGGCCTCAAAGGCCCCTCCCCAAACTGCAAGCCCCAGGATTCCATAAGAGGTTGAAAGTGGAATAATAGCACTATAACAGTCTAGTGCAGAAATGGCCTTAGACATGAACAATGGATTCATTGGTAGTCCTTCCACCACACCTGAGGGAAACAGTCAGGTTTAGGTTGTGTAGACCCAGCTGTGTAGCACACAAAGTTTTGTCCACTAAGAGAGAAGAATGGCCAAGGGACTGAGAAAGAATAGCTGGAAGATACTTCACTCAACATATCCTACCTTGCGTTACTCTGCATGGTGAGAGGGATGGCCCTGTCTACTCAACATTCAGAGGTATATGTAACCTTCCTATACAAAGGTCTGGAACTACGTGATAAGTGAACAAGAGATTATTGGCATGGTAAGCTTCATAGTGGTGACCCCCTGCATGGAATGAGGATGATTAAGTTAAAGCTACTACATATGCATCTCTAAAAGCATATTTGATGGCTTTTATCAGGCAGGAAGATATTTTACCAGAATACCACTTGAAACAACATACAAATAGTAACTGTTATTTATAATATATGCACAATGCCACAACTATTTCTGAATAACTCAAATTAAAAAGTAATGCTCAGTCATTTATGTATCTGATATGTTACTATATATGATCATATAACTTTATATGATCAGAAAGACTTGCATAAAGTAAAAAAATATATATCGTGAACAATAATTTTATATTCTGCTTCTGTGCCTATTTAATTGGAATTCCTACAACTGTTAACAAGATTCATTCCAAATTGCATAAGCATACAATTAAAACTCAGGATTGAGTTATATGGGGCACTACACTAGTGGTTGCATGTTTTCCAGAGCTGGGCAGTGGTGGAAAAGAAGGGAGATAAAATCTGCTCACTCCAAGCATTTCTCCCATGCTTTGTTCCCTTCATGGTTTCTGCATCTGTAGTCTTTTCCCTTGAGTCATCACTGCCTTTGGTAGTACAGTTCAGTGACATAGTGCACCAACTAGTTTCCAGCCCTGCTCTGTTTGGAATGAACACATACACAACATCAATACCTAATGCTGCTTACTGCTTGCTAAGAACCTCACTGGGAAACTGTGCCCACATTGGGGACTGCACTCCTGTCAGAGCCAGGAACATAGCCAAAGTCTGCTGATGAGCAGGAAGACCACCAGTCCCCTTCTAGAAGGAGATAAAAACTGAGTACCTGCTGAACCAGGGTCACTGCCAAAGGGGGCAACACCAAAGGGGGGGTCACCTCTTTGTGGGCCGAGTGAAGGCAAAGAACTAGTCCGTCTGGCTGGGAGGGAAGGAAAGGCATTCAGTTTATTCTACAATTTTAATGAAGCCCCCCGCCCTCGCTGAAAAATGTTATATGGAGAGCAAGGGAGCGAAGTAGCCCAGGGAACAGCCATCAGGACAGTAATGTGCAGAGGGAGATATGGTGTGGGGAAACAATCTTATCACAGTCTTACAAGGAAGAGCCACAGGGTGTTAGTTACTCCCAAGTTGTCCCTCACTTCAAATAGTCTGGATGGCCTTGGCAGCAGACTTCTCCAGGTTGAAAATGCTGCTGCTCATTGCCACCAATATTCCATTTTGTCACCAATATTCCATTTTTGGGCAAGGTTCTAGAGTGTGTAGTGGCCTCCCAGCTCCAAAGGTTTCTGGATGAAATGGACTATCCAGATCCACTTCAATCTGGCTTCAGGCCTGGTTACAACAGAGAGATAGCTTTGGTCGCCTTGGTGGATGACCCATGCAGGGAACTAGACAGGGAGTATGCGTTCCTGTTGGCTCTGCTGAACATCTCAGCAGCTTTCAGTACCATTGACCATGGTATCCTTCTGGGACAACTCTCTGGGATGGGACTTGGGGGCACTGTCATGCAGTGGTTCCAATCTTTCCTGGGGGGACCAACTCAGAAGGTGGTGCTGGGGGACTTCTATTCAACCACCTGACCCTTGGCCTGTGGGGTTCCTTGGGGCTCAGTTTCGTTCTCCATGCTGTTTAATATCTACATAAAATCACTGGGAGAGGTCATCCAGAGTTTTGGGGTTTGATGTCACCAATATTCTGATGACAGCCCACCCTACCTCTCCTTTCCATATGATTCTAAGGAAGCTGTCTCAGTGCTGAACCACTGTCTATTGTCAGTAATGGACTGGATAAAGGCAAACAAATTGAAGCTTCATCCAAATAAGACAGAGGTGCTCCTGGTCAGTCAACAGGCAGATCAGCAAATAGGGACTTTGCCTGTGCTAGATGGTGTTACACTTCCTCTGAAATCTCAGGCTCACAGCCTTGGTGTTCTGGATTCAACTCTGAACCTGGATGCCCAGATCTCAGCAGTGGCCAAGAGTGCATTTGCACAATTAAAACTTGTGTGCCAGCTGTGCCTGTTCCTTGAGACATCAGATCTGGCTACAGTGACACACATCTTGATTACTCCTCAGCTGGACTACTATAATGCAATCTACATGGAGCTGCCTTTGGAAACTGTTTGGAAACCTCACCAAGTTCAAAACACAGCAATCAGAATGCTGACCAGGAGCAATTATAGTGAGCACATAACTCCCTTATTAAAAGAGTTCAGCTGGCTACCCATCCATTTCCAGGTACAAAGTGCTGGTTATGACCTACAGAGCCCTATACGGCTTAGGTCCAGGCTATTGTAAAGACCATGTTTACCTGTACAAACCTGCTAGAGCCCTAAGATCTGCAGGGGAAGACTTTCTCTTGATCCTGCCACTGTCTGAGGCTCATCTGGTAAGAATATGTGAGAGAACTTTCTTAGTGGCTGCTCCCACTCTGTGGAACACTCTTCCATGGGAGGCTTGGCTGGACCCCTCCCTTCTCTCTTTTCACCAGCAGCCTAAAATATTTCTTTTGTGTGAGCTGAGAAGCTTTATTTATTTCTTAACTTGTTCTAAAATTAAATATTTTTAATAACTTTATCTGTTTTTAATGTTTTTAAACTGTTTTATATGCTTTTTAAAATGTTTTTAATTTATTGTTGGAAGCTGCCTCAGGTTCCATTCTAGGAGAAGGGCAGCATGTAAATAAAAGAAATAAAAAAATAAGGAGTGGCAGTAAGTGTGCTTTCAAGGGGATGTATTATCTTGCACATGAGCACTTTTTACTTCTGGATATCTTAAAATACCACTACAATGCTTCACTCTTAGTGAGGCAGCTATATAAAATACAATCTCTATCCCGTAAAAGATGTGAGTTCCCATTAGATTGCATCAAGCTACTTAATCTCCATGAAACACCAACTCTTAATTAAATCCAAAGATAGACATATCTTCTATGTTTTCCCTCCTTGTTTGAATGCCACACAGACTACAATTTCTTTACAACTGCCAGGCCAGGTGGGGCCTGAAGGTCATCTCTGTATTCTTCTCAGATGAATAGAAAACTCATGTTGTTGACTTCTTCAGTGACCAAAATGGGCTGAGCCCCACCAAACATTCCACAGCCATTACTTTGTGCATCAGGCTGTGCAATTGATTTCAAGATAACAGACAAGAAGGAAAGGGTTGTCAGGCCTGACTGCCTCCTGTCACTGTGGGAAGCTTGAAACAATGTAATTCAGCAAATTTTTTGTCAATTTAGGTGGGGGTAACCTGACAGTATGATTCTTTACTTGTCATGTGGTATGGAGGTACAGTGGGAATCTGTTCACTGGCTCTTGGAAATGTGACTGGACTGGATATATATCAGGCTTCCATGATATACATTTCAGTTTGCTAGGCAGCCTGATGGCATTTTGTAGAAAGAAGCTAGAAGACAGCAGGAAAAATGAAAAGATTAAACTATGAATGATAGAAACAGACAGTATTACATAGCTTACTATACTATTAGTAATGGCATTAATAGTCTTCATATTTCTAGCGTTAGTACTAATATAAGCCAAAGCTTGCCTGGTTTTCTTTCCTTTTCCTTTGGTTTACTCTTTGGAAATATGCTGTAAATGAGCTAGAGGAAGCAAAGACAGACAAACCTAAAGCTATTTGGTGTGAATTCAAGATAAGGAAGAACAAGAGTCTTAAGCTGTACTGTGTGGAACGTACATGCAATCAGACACAGTTTACATTTAGAAATCTATATATTTCCAGCAAAGCAGTGCATTCAGTGAACAGGAAAAAAAATGAATATTTGAAAAATAAAACAAAAAAAATCACAAAATAAATTTCTAAAATGCGCAAAAATGCATTTTAGTGATTTGTATCCATTTTAAAGTGGACACAAAAGTATTAAGTGTGTGTGTGGGGGGGAGGGGGAGAGAGAGAATAATCTACATGGAACTGGCATGGAATGACAAGATTGGTTCATCTCTAATCAGACCCTACCACTTGGACAGTAGGTTGAACTACGTGACCAGTCACCTGGTAAGAATTCGGTAAGTTGCATTTCTATTCAAAATCTAATTTTTGCTATTGTTGTGTGCCTTCAAGTTATTTCCAACTTAACCTAGAGAGACAGCATGGTGTAGTTGTTTCTGTAGTGGACTAGAACTCTGCAGACTAGGGTTCCTTGGCCATGGAAACCCTTTGGGCGACCTTAGGCAAATCACACTCTCCCAGCCTCAGAGGGAGGCAAAGGCAAAAACCCCTCTGAAGGAATCATGCTAGGAAAACCTCCTTAGGGTCACCAAAAGTTGGAAATGATTTGAAAACACACAATAACAACAACAAGATGAATAGGCATTTTTTGGCAACATTTGCTAAAGGAGGTTTGCCTTTGTCTTCCTAAGAGGCTGAGAGAATGTGACTTGCTTAAGGTCACCCGGTGGTTTTCCATGCCCAAATGGAGGGATTCAAACTCTGATTTCTAGAGTCATAGGCCCTTTCCACAGCATACCTCAATATAATGCAGTTCTGTATTCATCACAGCATTGTCATTTCTGTGTCAGAACTGGTATTAAAACCTTTTTTTTCTGCAGGCCTCTGGCATCAGTAGATGAGCACTGCCATTGAAATTGCTGTGTCTTCCACAACACAGCATCCCTGGCCACTCCCCATTCCCACCTTCCCCACCCCATAGCTCTTGATTGATTTTTTTTTTATCAGAACCTGTGCTAATGTTAGCACAGTAGGTTGTGCTAACAGGATCATGTCAGCAACCCCCAAGGAAGTGCGACAACAGAGCACACCTCTCTGCAGATGGTGACACCAGAAAAGATGGCGATTACCATCAGTACTTGCCATGTTCACACCATTGCAGGTCTGCCATCCTCATCATTGTTTTGTGTTGCAATGGAGCCGGAGCGTGTACAGCAGCTTGTCACACCAGTTTTTAGGCTGTATATTAGCAATATCACCGCTGCCTAGGCCTTGTTAGAAAGAGCACAGCAGCAGTGCCAAGTGAGGTGAGCCATTTTGGTGGCCGCCAGTCACCATAAGCAAACAGCCAGCACCATTGCTGCTGTTGTTTCAAGCACTGGGAGGGAGCCACCAACCCTATCTCACTGAGCAAGCCTGGTTGGGAAGCCTGCCTCACCCCAGATGATGGTAGGTAAGGACCCATGTGTGTTGGGACTGGTGAAGCAGAGAGGTATTGGCAACCTGGGACAATGACATGTGGCTTTACCACTTCAGAATAACATGAGCTACTGTGTTTGAAATCACAGATCATCTACATCCCCACCTACAGATCACCCCCACCATCATCAGAAATCCAATCTCCATGGAAGAACATGTTGCTATCGCAGTCTCGTGGCTCACCACTTCCCTGATCTACAGGAAGACAGCAAACACCTTTGGATTTGGAGTCTCCACAGTGGAAGAGATCGCAATAGAAGTCTGCCTCGCCACAGAGCATATTCTGCTATCGTCCACTGTTTGTTTGGGGAACTACCACAGAGTGAGTTCCCCTTTCACCAGCATATGTGCAATATTTAATATGCTTAATGTTTGATTGAATTCCAGCAATACCGTAGAGGACTATGGGACACAGGTGATACAGAACACAGTAGTGGTGAATAGATAAACAAGCAGGATAGGTGGACACCATCATTCAGCATGGGAAATGTTTAGATGTCAGACATTCCCTACTTTATCAATAACACTCCTCAGTGCATGTGTTTCACTGCTTTCCCCATTCCACTGATATGTTTGCTTTTTCCCCTTCCATCCACAGATCATAGTTGGCTTTGAGGAGGTGGGATTCCTGCTATATGCCAGCGTTGTGGACAGAACCCAATCCTGGTATGCTGGCCCCTGAAAGGAAGAGGAGAGCAGTGCATCAACAGAAAGGACACATTATCCATCCTGCTACTGATCATATCAGACAATTCATTGATATTGAATTGGACTACACTGGTAGTATCCATGATGCTTATCTTTCATCACTCGGCCCTGTGGCAGACTATGGAGACTGGCTAGTTCATTCCTGGGAACCCTACCATCACCATCCATGGCATGCAGGTTGGGCCTCTCATCCTTGCAGATGGAGCATACCTCTTAAGCCTTCCACAGGGCTCGTGAAACTCTACAGTTGGACCAACAGAAGATGGCTTACAATAGGATGTTCGTGTATTGCCTCAATGTGCTAGAGCCTAGCAGCTCCATTGACTCTCACTGAGCAGAAAATTCTGCCAGTGATCTCTACCTGTGTGGTACCACGCAACATCTGTGAATCCAAGGGCCATGCAATGCATCCAAACTTCTCCCCACCCATACTTATGACCATCTCTCCAGCCACTTATGCTTACACAGCATGTGATAACAGAAGCCTCAGGGAAGGTGCTATAGCAAGGATGATTGCTGGCTGATCGTTGTATGTCGGACTTCAGCTCTGCATGCTCTGCATGGTGCCTTCAACAGTATTGACTGCTTTTTCCAGGATGTGTGCTATATCTCACTATGTTGCTTGAGCCAGCTGGCATGCAAAACCCTGAAAGGATTTTCTGTTCATAACCACAACCAGACATGCATTCCTTGGCTTTCACTGTGTGTCTCTGTGAGTATTGTGACATGTATTTCCCCAAAAACTGTGTGGGGCACTTTTTTGGCAGCAGCAAAACTCAGGTTCCAGAAGAGTCAAGCTAGGTCCCAGAGAGAGGCGTGTGTTGTGGCGGGGGCACTCATATGCTGGAAGCAGCCTGGGTTGAGGGAAGGGCACTTCAAGCTTCCCTCAGTGTCACCCACCCCTGGCTGCTTGGAAAACAACATGCTGGCATGGTGCCATGCATGTGGTTTTATTCGAGTGTCTTCCTAGTTGGCCACAGATAGCCTCTAAACATGACTCAGAGTATACAGTAATTGTCCGACACAATATGAATGCCTGAAACAGCAAAGACTGACAAAAGCAGAGAAATGGACACCAGAAAGGCCACCACAAGGCACAAAGCATAAGTACTATTTTTGTTAGCTACCCAACAGAGCCATCCTCGCTCCCTACTGCCCAGGTCAGTTTTGGACTCATCATAGGCTATAGCACTCCACTCTCTTCTTGGCTCTTGTCCCCTTTCCAGGAACACGCCCTTCCAGGGACATCTCCTTGTGTGGTGGTTGGCTAGCACAGGGCACTCCAGTTGAGTCCTGTGCTGAGTTAGAGGAATCCAGGGAAGTGGAGGGAGTGGTGCCACTGCTGGACAACCAGGATTGTGTGAACTGCAGTATGGTTGCCAAGAGCCTGTTTGTGTTGCACATCTCCTCCAGCACCTCTCGATGCTCCTCTAGGTTCTTCTCCACATCTGCCTTAAAAGTGTCTGTCACTTGTTGGAAAATTGCGTTACTCCTATGTAGCTCTGACATAATTTCTCTGTGTTCCTGTCTCTGCATGGCTGTGGAGGAATCATGCGGTTCTCTTGAGTGCTCCATAATTGCAGTGGTAATCGTGTCACCTCTGCAACCCAATCTGTCTCTCCCCCAGCCGGTCTCAGCCTGAAGAGGGGGAACAGTGATTCAGGGCCGATGGTGGTTGAAGTGGTACTCTTGTTGAGGAGTACTTCTGCAGGAGACACAGAGAAGCTGATTGTTTAATGTTCACAACACACATTCACAACACACTCTCCTTGGAATCCCCCCAGCTGTGGCTCTACTGAACCATTTTGGAGGCATCAGAGTGGCCATGTGTGGGAGACATGGCCCTCTGTGCTTACAGATGGCAACCTATCAGCCCCCATACTAGGGTGCTCCAGGATGCCCTCCTTCCTGTGAGAGGAATCACCTTCCTCACAGGATGGTGTTAAGTTAGCTTTGAACATACTCACCAGCCCTACGCAATGCTGAACTGAGGCCTGCCTCCTCAGATGAGGCTTCATCACCAGACATTTCACCAACATTCTCATGCTCTGTTTGCAGGAGTCGGGGAAGTACTTGATTCACCACTCTTCCAGAAGGCACTGGCACACCCATGTCAAACCCACATGTCCCTTGGCTCTCACCACTGGCAGCATTGTGTCGTCCACTGGACACAGACTGGCTGGATCCTCCCCTACTATCTCTCTCTCTACTAGAGACCCTGTCAGGGAACAGAAACATGCCCACTGACTTGTGGGGAAGAAAGCAAGACCTTCTGACAGACCCTGGAGGGAGTAGCTGGTAGGGAAGGCCTAGCGACATGTGGTACTGTACCCAAAGTGGCTGTATCTGCAAGTGAAATCTGGCCCTAGTAAAAACGAGAGGGTGGAGTCGAGACAGGAGAAGCCATATGAACAGGGAGAGTGAATGGAATTCTGTTAGCAACAATGGACAGGTTTCCCCTGGAATATCATGAAGCCAACAGCCAACAGCCACACACAAGCAGAAGTTTCATGATAAAAAAAATCTTCTGTCATTCCAGCCAGAGTGGAATGAAAAGATATCTCAGGGACTCCCCCAGCAGACGTGCAGAACAAAGAAATGTAAACATATTCACACTTCCCAAGGGAAAAGGGATTAGCACACCGAGTCACATGTATCCACAGGCAGATGCAGTAGGGTTCTGGGTCCTGCCAAGCCTCCTGAGAGAGTCCCATGTGACAGCAAGGAGGCTCACACCTTCCACATGGTGAAATGAAGGCAACAGGTAACCCTGACCACCCCTGCCAATGATTACATACCTGTGGACATTTCTGAGGTCTCTTCCTGGCTCTGGGAGGCATCCATGGTTTCCCAGTCAGACACAGCAACTCCCACAATTCTTTTGCCCCCACTCCCCTGCACTGCTAGTTTGAGGTTGCAGCAGATGCATTTGGGCACTACACTTGCATTTCCACATAGGATGGTGTGGAGTTCCCTATAGTAAGGACAGGTGACTTTGTCCCTTCCTGTGAGGCAGTTATACACTAGCACTTTGCAGTATTCCACATTCATCAACTTCATTTTAGAAGTGCATTCCGCAGCTGTGCACTTGTATTCCTTCCATTGCATCTCCTTAGCAATAGCATTGTACACTTCTCTCTTTCTGTTGCTATCCTGCAAGTCTTCCTGCACTCTCAACTCACCCCAAATGTTGAGGAGATCCTTGACCTCAGACTCATTCCATGGTCCATCTGTTCCTTGGATCTTCCCTGGGGGTGGTTCTGCATCCATCCTCCTCTTTTGCTGTTTAACAAAAGGAAAAGTTTTCTCCTGACTGCTTAGGTTAACAGAGACAGGGAGCATTGCCTTGCGTGCACATAAGTTAGCATATGCTCGCTGTAACAGGCAGCTCCTGGCAGAGGACTGGTGTTTATCCCATAGGTGGCTTTGAGAACTACCATTCAAGTCAATGAAGCCACGCTGACTGTCACTGGCTGACTACGCCTCTGTCTGCTTGCGGAGTTCCTCTGGAGGGCACAGAAAGTCTTTTCTGTGGAGGACAAATAGAGGTCAGAGGAGAGAGGTTTTTCCAAGAGTGTGAGTTTCAGTGTCAGGGGAGTGTGTGAGTGGCTCATTTGGGACTGGCAATGTGTGCACATGTGCATGTATCTGCCTGACAGTATGCCAAGGGAGGGCACCTTGTGGACCTGTGAGGAGGTCAGACTAATACTGTCCGTTGTGGCTGACAGCCCAAGCCTAGAGATGCTTATGAAGAGCACCCCCTGCCTAATAGGGCCTTCTATGAGGAGGTGACTGCAGGCCTGACCACGAAGGATTTTGCTCAAATAGTGAATGCCAGTTTTTCAATGCCATGGAGGCCTTTGCTGGCTGGCCTCCCAGGAACATCAGGCCCATGTTTTTTGGTACCATGTTGCACCTATGGAGGGCAGCAAGGAGGCCCAGGTGAAGAGAGCACCACAAATGCAGTGAATATTGTGTCACTTGTTTCATGCCTCCCTTTTCCATGTGGTATGGTACTGTTATGGGTGGAAGCCCCCACAATGCTCATATAGTTCTCTCTGCCAATACTTTTTGTTTTTTGTTTTGTTATCAATTTTCAACATTTGAAGTTATTTATATAAGCAGGGAGAATTAAGCAAGAAAATACACAGGTATAACTTCTAATGCAAAGAAACAGTAGAAGCAAAATATGTTCCAATACTTTCTCTTATAATGTTTTAAGTTTATGTAAACTTGATATGCTAACATGTTTTATTGTTTCAAAGCAATAACTAGAGGTTCCCCCTACTTTCTCTCAAGGTGATTAATTAAACAATCCCAGTTTTACCTGAATCTATCTGATGACTTGTCATTTAATAACATTCTCAATTTATCAATTTGCATGAAATCATATATCTCTATATGAGTTTCACTGCCAATGCTAGGGACCAGTAGCTCCCTCCTCCATCAATGCATAACCTCATGGACTGCAGGACACCATACACATTCCCATGGTGGCTGCACATGTGTGCACTTGCAGGCATCTGGTACAGTTGCAGAGAGAGTAAATCAGCTGTCATGTAGTTACAGGCATGGCCACATGTGTGCAGACCCCCATGCATCCCTGCTTCTTCATATGTTCTTCACATGTATCCATAGACAAATGCAGTAGGATTGTGTGTCCTACCAAGCCTCCTGACAGCCCATGGGACAGCAATGAGGTTAAGTGCTCTCTGGGAGGCCTGGCAGGTTTTGAAGGGTCATGGAAGCCCTCCCAGGTTTCCCCCATACAGGGAAACTGCCATATATCTGTCACCATGTCCCCTCCCCCCACCCTGGGAAGTGCTGCCACTGTCCTCAGGGGAAGTATGCCTACGTGTCTGGGCATACCAGGACATGAGCTTCACCCTTGAAATGAGTTTTGTCACAGCTCCCCACAGCTCCCCTACAATGGCAAACATTATAGCTATGAAGTGTGTGCTACTGTGTTTTGTGTCCTGCAGTTCATCACAGGATTAGAGTAGTAGTGGAATGCTCCAGTCCTCAGAGGGCATCAAGGATCCCAGGGACAGAGAGCCCCCCTTGATAGTGGGATTGAGTGACATTGACAGTGAGTGAAGGCTTGCAGGAATGGAAACCTGGGATGTCATTCTCCTGTTTTTATTTCCCATTGTGCTATGGAGCAACATTCCTGGAAGCCGCCACAGGCTCCACCATGGAAATATGCCTGTCAGCGAAAAGGAACCAAATGCATTCCTGGCATTGACAAGGAATGTGGCCTGGACTCCCCACTCCTCCTCTAGGAAGGAAATGGAAAAGCTACACTGTCACTGATCCTGTGCAGACCAACATCACAGGGACCCTCAACTTCCAAGGAGTTGGATATGGGGGGAAGGCAGTGGAGGTTCACCCATTGAAGGCCCAAGCCATGCAGGAGGTGAATGATGGTTCTGGTGTAATGCCACCCAGATAGTTATGTGAGATTATAAGTGATGGCTTCCCTGTGTGGAAAAGAAAGGAGATTCACTATCTGTTCATGTTGTTTTCAACCCTGTGCAGTGGAAGAACATGCCCTGCAGCAGTCACAGGTGGCAGAGGAGGAGCAAGTGGAGGGAGCTGGAGGGCCCAGGAGCCCTGCACCATTGGAATCAGTCAAGAGAGGTGAATAAAGGATGGGGGGGATGCTGCTGCTGCAGCCAGGCTTATCAGCAACCAGACTTGAGCAACCATGCTAGCAGGATGTGGATGCTCAGCCTCCTCCACCACATCTATAGCCACTTACTAATGAACTGCTCATTCGACAGGCCCAGCCATGGCTGTGAGGAACCATGGGATGCCCAGACTGGCCAAGCAGACTCATGATAGGACTTGTGGCTCCTGGAGTGGATCCAGGCATCATAGAACCACAGCAGGAGGGAGCTTATATGTCTGGACTGGCAAGCATGGAACCACCCCTAGACGCCACTACCTGGGGAGAGGTGGCTGATTCACTGATGCTCTGCACTGACTCCCTGTTCCCATCCCTCTTTTCTCTGCAGATGAAGCACTCCTGCAGTCTGTGGATGCCATGGCAGCAGGCATGGCATAGCAGCTGGGTTTTCTGAAGGCCATGGCAGCCCACCGCCTCAGCTCCTTGGAGTGGAGCAGAGCAGAGCTCTGCTACTGGAGTGGAGGGAACAGCTTGAAGGCCACTGATAGACCATGCCATCATTATTTACAATGGTCCCCTCATAAATAGTTGTGTGAATTTTTTTTTACTGTTAGAACAAAATCTTATTTTTGCAATGCTATGTTTTTTCCTTGCCTGGCAAAGGGATTGCGGGAAGATTCAATGTGTAAACCAAGGGAAGCTATTTGATATCTGTTGGCATTGGCAGAATGGCACTACATGGGTCACCTTTCCAGTAGAACATAGCCTGGGGTTTGTATGAGCACATGGTGGGAGTGTGCATTCCTTCACAGCTTCTAGAAAGGAGTTCAAAAACAAATAAATCTTACAATAGGGAGAGAGGTACCAGTAAGTAGAGAACATTGCTTCACCATCAATCTGGGGATGATGAGCCTTATCAGAAGTGGAAGTTATGTGGTGAAGTGACTGTTGACAGCTGGTCCTGGAGTTGTTGCTTTGGGAAGGGAAAGGAAATCAAATTGGAATAAGTTTGTAGAAATATAAAGAAGGAACTGTATTGTTTGCTTTCCTTGGGGAAAGTAAGTTAACATGGAGTGCACAATATAGTATAGAATGACGGAGTGATGAGTGGAAATTCGGGATGGGTAAAGGAAAGGAAAAACCGGGGTCTAATGATCTGAATGATGCCATTAATATTTTCTCCGATATCTCTGAAAATGTGTCCTGATACATGAGGTATCAGGATCTTCTAACAGCCATTTGTGGGGTGGAGGGTGGGGGGAATGGATAAGTGGAAAAAGCAATCCTAAAGACTTTTTCTCCCCTGTACTAGCACTGTACTATATCATGTCTTCCTGTGTGTTTTCAGTCTGTGCTTCCTAATAAAGAGAACAAAAACCAGAACATGAAGGAAAAAAAAAAGAGATGTATGATAGTGTGCAGCTATGGTCATGTCCTTAGTACAGGGGAAAGGTTGAGGGCATTTGCTTGTAGCAAGATAAACTTAACACACAAAGGAACGGCAGTGGGTCTATCTATTCCAATATTGGAAATGCACCCTTTCACCCTGGGAAAGCCTATGGGGCAATTATACCACCAGAAGCAAACTGCATGGATGTTCAGGGACAGGGAACTGTGGCTGTGTTCCCCCACCCCCTTTGAGTGTCTCTGAAACAGCAATGGGAAAGAATGGGCAGAAGGAGAAGAAAGGAAAGGTAGTTCTTCAGATCACTCACAACCATTTCTCCTTTCCAGCAAGGCTGCCTTGCATGTTCACGAGCAAACTATAGTATGGTATCATACTAATGCTAATAAAGGAATTTAAAAAATATTAAAACTCAAAGGGGAAGTGAAACATGATCATGCCGTGCTGGTCAATATCAAACTTACTATGCTGTGTGCTCCTTTGTCTGCTTCTCCTTCCATGTTTGCCACTGATGCAACAGAAGTGGCCAGCTGGCTGCTGGGTAGAGATTCCCCTGGGAGTCAATGAGGGAGAGAAAAGCTGGGAACACACTCAGCCCACACACTGCTGGATTGGAGACAAGAGGAAGCTGCATGGAAGAACCACACTTGCCCAGCTAACCAAATTATCCTGCAAAAAGGAGGCCAATGACAGTTTCTCCATTTCAATGAAAAAGAGCTGATTTGCCACGCTTGGGGATGGGATAGCAGCTGACTAGCAATGGCATCATGTGGCAAGAGAGCTTCTAGACTGGCAGGAAGGCATGACTGAGGGGGGTTGGCCACACCCTGTGCAAAGGCCATAGTCTAGCACACAAGCCACTGTAGCACATTTGCTCTCTTAAGAAGCTAATAGTCATGTACAAAATTTCATCTTCTTTGCAAATTAGTGACTCCTTTTGCCCTCCTTCTCATGAATCATCTAATCAAAACATGTTCTGCCAGCAGTACATGCAATTTGTGTTTGCATTTATCTTCCCCTATTGTTTCCTATACTTTAGGCTAAAGATTGAGATGTATTAAATTGGTAAGGCTGAATAGAGATGTAATCCTTCACTAAATTACTTCTCAAAGGTAGTTTCAGCAATTTTCCTCCCACTGTGAAAAAAAAAAAACTATTGACAGTTCAGGGCTTATTTGGCACAAAATTCATAACTGGTTGTTTGGCACAGAAAACATCATTTTCCATGTGGAAAATAATATTTCAGTACTGAAATATTAATTCATGTGCAGAAAAAGTGCCATTTTCTGTGCCAATCAAACATGTGTGAATTTTGCACAAAATAAATCCCCAATTACAGCACTTGCTCCACAGAAAACAGCATTTTTTCCACAAGGATTACTATTTCTGCATTGAAATGTTATTTTCCATGCAGAAAATGCTGTTTCCTACACAAAGATTGTTGTTTCCTGCACAAAACAATCATATGTGGATTTTGTGCAGAATAAGTCCCAAACTGTGAAGATTCTATTCATGCTAGGATTCTTCCTGTCCATTTCTCAATCCTTGAAAAATATGTTTTCCAAAACATTTTTTGAATATTTTAAAAATATGCTTTTCATCCCTACTGCTGAATCTACTATAAATAAGAACCTGTTATCACAGGATTGTACTGCATATTGCACGTAATTGTTGTACACTTTACAAAACTGACAGGAAGAGAATTGACTCATTTGAAATTTGGTGCTGGAGAAGAAGTTTATGGATACCGTGGAGTATAAAAGGAAAAAAAATGAATAGGTCCTAGATCAAATCAAGCTTCACAAGAGTCCACGCTGACTAAACTGTGGTGGTGTACTTTAGACATATGCAACAATGTGTTTCACTAGAAAATATAATGCTAACTGACATGGAGGCGGCAAGAAAAGAGGAAGACTGCACTATAGGTTGATTGAAGGAAGCCACAGTCCTGAGTCTGCAAGTACTGAGCAGGACTGTTGATAACCATGACTCTTGGAAGTCTCTCTATAGTGTCACCATAAGCTGAGGTCATCTTAAAGTTTACTGATGATAGCAGCACATTACAAGGCGGCTGCTCTAGTGTTTCTCACTTATCTTTAGTTTGTTTACCTCCTCTCTTGTTTATACCTTGCCTCTAGGTGTAAAATTCAAACTCAGAGGTTTAAGTTGCATTTCATAAAAGTATATAACACAGTGTGCACAACTTAAAATGGAAAATAGCTAACTGCACCAGGTTAAGGGAAAAATATGCAAAAATATGCTTTAGCCAGTGGGGAAAATGTACAAATTAGATGAAATTTAGGTGCAAAAAAAAATGTACAGAAATTTCTTTGACAAAAAAGAAAGGGAAAGCAAAGCACACCAATTCTCACAGCCTGCTATGAAATAAGGAGAAGGAGGGGTAGTGCTGGACTATGACCCTGGAGACCAAGGTTTGAATCCCACCCCTCCATGGCTGTGGAAACCTATTGGGTGATCTTGGACAAGTCAGACTCTCAGAGGAAGACAAGGGCAACCCCCTCCAATAAATTCAGCAAGGAAACTCTATGATAGGTTCACCTTAGGATTGCCATTAATCAGAAAGGATTTGATGGTGCACAACAACAACATTTAGAATTCTCAGCTAGAGACCACTAGCCCCTTTCTGGATTACAAGCCTCAACAGTCCACAGGATGCAGCCACAGCAGTTAAAGGAGAATCATAGCACTATAATTGTGTAGAGTGAAAGAAACCCTGGATTACAGCCTTTTAAGCACTTTAAGCATCCAAAAACCAGGCCTTTCAGCATACTCCAGAGCCAGGTAAATAAGAACATTCTACAGAATTGGTCATTTTACCAAAATCAATGTTTTTACAACTTTGAAGCAAAGATGTATAACCTTCCCTGAAAGCACTGGCAAATTTAATTTCCAGGGAAACAGGGAGGGGGTGAAATCCTAGGAAGCACAAATTTCTCTGTGGTTCCCCTGTACGACATCTTGTGGAACTGTTCTTCCTCACCTCCAGTTTTTATAGAATAATTCTGTGAAAGTTAAATCAAGCAACACAACTTGTTTCTCCATTCTTGCGAGGGTGTACATTTCCCCATTCTTTCAGGGATGTAAATAACAGAAAAAATGTTTCCTCAAATAGTTAATCATTTTCGCTCAACTGTTTAATGTCATAATTACCCATATGCATAAGGAAGCTTTCTGATCAATAAACAATGCTTGCTTTTCTCACTCCCCCCACCCCACATTGCTCTGTATCTTTATCATGAGTCAAAAATGAAACCATGAACCAGGAAACACTGATCAGCAGTGACCATTTAAATCAAATTGTTCAGCAATTGGTTATACTGAATCACATAAATGGAAAACTGAGCCAGTCAGGTGAAAAGTTATTATTTATAGCCTCATTTGTTTGTTTGTGATCCTGCATAAAAAATTAGCCACCTCTACAATGTAAAATTGAGGCTCATTTTCCATTACAGGCTGGGAAAAGTTGTCTCAGTAGTAGTGTGCTTAACCCTTGAGGGTAAGCACATTTATCATGTCACAGAAAGGAGTAGGGTATTATTTGGAGGAGGTGGCTGAGTGTTTTGATATGGTGTTTTAATTGCCTTTAGGACAATCTAGTGCAACTCCTACCTGAACAAATATACAGCTCCATCAAACCTTACTGAGTGTGCAGTAAGGGCTTCTCCCTGCCTCTCTCCAGAGAAAAACAGCTTTTTGCAGTGCTTACTAGAAATCAGCATAATTATTTTTGACTGACAGTCTGGAAATCTCAGACCTCTCAGTGCTTCTTCTCTTATTTGTTTTCATGGATATGCTGCCATTGTGGGTGTTCCTCTTTCTAAAACTTGTCTAGGGATGACTCGTCTTTAGCTTTTCTATGAACTCTATTGACTGGTAGGTCAGCAGCAGAAATGACTCTAAATGACTTGCCTTGTTTTTCTGAAGGGTTTGCAAGTGCAAATATATATCCCAATGCAAACAATTCTATCATTTGAACATAAAAAGGACCCACTGCACTGGGTGAAAAGCCTATCTAATCCAACATCCTGTTCCACACATTCCTCAAGGAAACCCATGAGTGGAATATGGGGCAGTAACCTTCTCTCACTTTCCCAGCAACACCTGGTATTGTGGTGGTGGTGTACTTTCCAGTCATTTCTGACTTATGGCGACCCTAAGGCAAATCTATCACATGGTTTTCTGAGTGGGTGACACACCCAAGATCACCCAGTGGGCTTCCATGCCCAAGCGAGGAATCAAACTGAGGTCTTCAGGGTCATATTCTGATGCTCAAACCACTCTACAATGCTGGGTCTCTATTTTAAGGTATAGTGCCTGTCATAGCAGAGGCATAGTGATTATGATGTGAAGTCAAATCAGTAATACAAGGGGAAAATTGTATGTGGTATGACCTATTCCTCAACTGTCTTTCCCCTCAATCCTTTCACTTTTTCTTCAGCCTTTTGTCAAAGTAAATTCAGTTGGACTCACCAAGATTTACATCTCATTAGACATGGGAAGGATTATGCTTTTAATCTCTGGTTTATGCCCAACAATTTTTTTCCCATGGGAGAACTTTAAACGTTTGAGTCTGCTTTCAAATAAACACCTTAGATACATGAAAACAAAACCAAAGGTACAAAAAGCCACTTAAATTCATAGTTGCATGTACTAGGCCCAGGGATGTAACTAAAGGGAGCCAAAATGAAGGCTTTGACTCTCTAAAAAATCATTCTTCTTCTCTTCCATGATGAAATTTTCCTTCATCACCAAATTTCTAGTACTGAAGTAACCTAAAACTTCAATAAAGCATTTAGAAATACAGTTTAGGCATCTCATATTCTTTCATTCTTCAAAATGCATTTGGTGTTTGTTTTTTAGGAAAGTGGGGGATTTCAATAACTATCTTTCCCCCAGAGCTCATTCTTTGTGCATGTATTTGGGAGATTTTTTTTCTTTCTCTCTCTCTCTCTCCCCCCTCTCTCTAATTTTTGTAGTTAATCTCTGACCATTCATTCACTCCAGGTCATTCAGAACAGGGTGGGGAAAGTGAATCCTGTGGACTGCATGCAGTCCAAAACCCCACTTATGTGGCCCTGAAGGGCTCTTGTGACCACTGAAGCTCCTCACCCTCTAAAAAATGTTGACCTGCTGATTTTTATGCAAACAACCTCAGTTTGGCCAGTAATGCACTGGTTTGTTTCTCCCACCCCCAGAAGGCATCAAACCTTCTAAAACAACTTTAAAAGATTAAGCAGGCCCCAAAGTGGCCAAAATGTGCTCCAGACGTTATGCAATTTAATTTCTGGTGCACTCAAACTGTGAATAGTGGGAATAATTTCATTTCAATCTATATCAGAATAAAACAATCCATGGGGCTTGTGTGAAACTACTAAAAATCCTAATTCAGTACCACTTTCCCATTTATGTACTACCCTTCCAGCTTTGAATTGGCACTGCTCAAAGATGTTTTCTACTAAGAATTATTTATTAAAAACTCCTAGCAGATATCACAACATTTACCTTTCAAAAATGGTGAAAATGGTTCAGTGCTCCTAGGCCATACTTGCTTTCAGTTTTGAATTACTTTCAAGGAAAGGAATAGTTTCAGTTTTGTAAAAAACAAACCTAGTAGGTTCAGAAGAGTCCTGCATCACTTTCTCAGAGGCCACGACAACACTGATTTGCTGCACCAGCAACCAAGGATATCATCTTGTCTTATATTGCTATTTTTACTTAATGTCAGATGTTGTCCCTCTGTGTTCAAGGAAGGGGGCTAGCAAAGAATTGATAGTTAAAGATTTCTGTGTTTATCTCATTTAAACATAGCTGAATGGCAGTGGTTTGTGAAAGTTTGCAGTATCTATGTGGCATGGCTGAACTGCAGAACAGTGTTTAGAAGACATATATAGGAAAAAAGACAAAATTGCAGAGAAAGGGATATACATAGTGACAATGAGAGTATCATTAGCTTTGGGGCTACTTTGACTCACAAATCTTCTGACAAAGTAGGAAAAAAGAGATGTGGAAGTGATTGTGGGAAACTAGCCTTAGGTTTCCCATAAAATCTGCTTTGTGTTTTCACCAGCTACCCCTACTCAACCCCCTCTCAATTGTCAGTTGTAATATATGGTGAAAAGCAGAAGGAGGAACGGTCTAATTAGGTCCCAAAAGCTTGTATATAATGCTTGCATCCTGTTAATCTAATAAAAGCTCTTACCTCCAAGCTTTTGTCATAGATTTATGTCTAATAGGTAAAGTTGAAGCTTCCAGGATAATAAATTATTAAACATCCACAGCTCATAAATTGAGCTTTCATGCAAAGCTACTTAAAACAGGACGTCCAAGTATTCCAAATTAAACTGCACTTATTATTTGATTGCATTGGCTATTACTTTAAAGTAAGAGGGAAATTCATTATGCAGGTGACTCAAGAAAATGTCTCACATTATTGATGTAGTTACCTGCTGGATTATATCTTAAATGATGAAGACTTTTCCTTAAAAGTTATTATTTAGAGAAGTCCATCACTGAAAGTACAAATGTTAAACCTATTCTCATAAGTCTACTATGCGTATTTATTTCTGGTTTGGGGTCACTTAAAGAGCGATTTTAAACAAGTCAACTCAGAAGAGAAGCCAATTTACTTTAATGGAATTTTGTTCCAAGTATGAAAATACATTACAGCCTTTTTTTTTTTCCTTCACTGCTCCCTCCTTTGTTTTCTTCACTGCTCACCATTTTTAACATTTTGGTCATACCTCAGGTATTAACATCACCCTCCCAGATTTGTGCAGTGCTTTGGATGTGGAAGTTTCCTCTCAGCCACTTATTCTTCTCTCCACTCATAGAAAAATTGTACATATTTCATGCCATGTGTAAACAGATCAAGCCCTATGGAGCATTTACAGAAATGATTTCCAGTCCTTCACTTTTTTTTCTTTTAGAACTAGACACTGAGCATATATGCACCTGTTTAAATTTAAAGTTCTCTAATAACATTTACTGCGTGGTCCTAGCCATGTCTACTTTAGTGTAACCATTTTTCACTTCAGTGAGCTTGCTGTTAGGTAAGTAGACACAGGACTGCAGCTTGAAACACCTTTGTTTAAATGAATAAATCCATTAAACATTTTTCTTTCCTTTGGAGTCTGCAACCAAGTACTTTAAAAGTAACGCAAATGTAGCATCTTGTAAGTCATTACAAAGAAAACAAGTTACTTGTAAAAATATATACACACACATATATAGGGATCCTGTAACACCTTTGAGACCAACAGAGAAAAAGCAATTTGTAGTGTAAGCTGTTGTGAACTCCATGAGAGATCTTGCATCTGATATATGCAAAGGGTAGTCCATGAAAGTTTATGTTAGCAACTTCTTTTCCTCAGTTGCAAAGTTAGTACAGGATTTTTTCATATCTTTCTGGGCTGACATGGCTATATTATTAAAAACTACTACAATGGAAATGCCTTGTCTTTCATTCTGTGCCACCCAAAGCCATGCAATTGTCTCCCACATCACCAGACATGTGTCCCTCCAGTGGCACAACACAACAAAGCATACAATTGGGTAAACCACACTTGAAAAATGATACCAGAGTGTCCTGCATCAAATGTTCTTGTTTGATCAGTTCTGGAGAGAAATAACCCAAGTAAGCATGGGGAATATTTTGGGCCTCTATGGAACACTTGTGCACTATTGGATGATGTCAAATTAAGCTATACAGTCCTGTGACCAACAGTGCCATAGAATGGAATATAACACTTGCCTGGATTTTTCCTAAGCCTCAAGATTTTAGCAGGACTTTCTCCTAGTAGGTATGTATAAGACAGAAGCCTTCTTAACCACTAAGAGGAACAGGAGAGAAAGATCTCATGCCTTTTATTGTTGTTTTTCTCTTCCAAATAAACAGTTTCCACAAGATTTTTTTAAAGAAACAGCAACAACAACAACAACAACAACAACAACAGAATTATCTGTCATGCCCCTTCCCAGGACCTAGACAGGGCCCTTCCTGACAGACACACCCTAAAAACATGAGAAGAACAGTACTTACAGCAACCAGTGCAGATGGGGAAAAAAAAAAGGAGAGTCCAGAATTCTGGCAGTGTTTGTATAAGAAGGGCTTGTTAATTAGGCCACAACTGAGTAAGACTCTGAGACTATATAACAAGAGGCCAGAATGGGACGAAGCTGTAGGAGCTAGCTGATCCTATCAGTTGTAACAATTCAGTTGACTTTTGTATTCCTTATTTGTGTTACTTGAACCTTTGATCTTCACCTAGACCATGAATTCTGATCTTAGACACCCTTTTTCTGAACTCAAGATAAATTTGGACTTGGTTTCTCTAAATCTGCTAAGAACAAACTTCGTCTGCTAGTTCCTGCTCACAGCCTAATACAGCTGGAGATCTTGGCAGGTTGCCAGCACAGGACATCATCACACTTATGCAGGTTTTTGTCTGAGTATGTACAGATATGTGTGTGTATGCACACAGACATGCATGATGGAGTAAATATGAAAGAAGGATTTCAAATGCTTTCTTGCAGTGGATTCTATAGGCCAAATCGGATGACCCAGAATGACTGGTAACTCATAGTGTATCACGTTAGACATTGGACTGTACTTGCATCACAGAGTTAAGTCCTATGATAGTTTTTCTTTTCTCTCTCTCTTTGAAAGTAGGTTCCTTTCAGGCTACTTAATGTCCAAATCCATGGGCATGGTCCAGGAAAGTTAAGCACTGAATGAAATATGGACAGGCTCCATGAAATCAGTGGTTCTTAGAAGTGTGGAACTTTGGTTCAGTCCTGTCTTGTGTGGTATTCTCTTGGACATTTGTCTCTCCCCTGCAAAAAAAAAAAAAAATGAATGGGAGAAAAGTTATACAGAATCAAACCAAAGACCCATCTAGCCAAGTGTTCTAGCCCAACCAGAGGCCTATTAGAAGCCATTAAAAAGAATATGAGTGTAACAGCACCTTCTGCCACTGGCAGCATTTGCTAACTTAGCTTTGCACTGCAGGCATTAGTGTATACAAACTACAGACTGGTACTAGAAGAAGAAAACAGGATGCAATGGTTGGGAAAGCTTTGCTTGTTCTACTGGGAAGGGAAGTTTGGTCAAAGATAAGTGCCAGTGTGCTGAATCAGCATGCCAGGTTGTTTAACTTTGTGACCTCCCTGAAGCTGACAATTTCCCCCCTAGATTGTTTTTGACACAACCTATAACATAGCCTGTCAAACTATGGGAAGGCAGGGGACTGAGATCTGTATTTATTTCCTAGCTAAAGAATCTTTCCCCTCTACAGATCTCAGGTGTCTTCCATTCTCCTGAACAATTTCTTATGCCTTTTTTGATTCTATCTGCCAAAAGCAAGTTGTATGTGTATTTATTTTAAAAAAGCTTTCCTTGTCTGTTCTTATTCTGTCATCTTTTCACATCATTTTTTTCTTCCAGAGACAGTACCCCAGTTCCAAAACTGAGACAACAGTGCATTCCCTTCCCACCAGTGTCATGCAATGTATATACCACAACACTTAAGTTGCAATTGTATATTTATTTAACTGGTAGTCACCTCAGTCTGAGTAGACAGATATGGGATTACATGCATACATTTCTTACATTAAAGCCAGTGGGGAAGTTTTTGTTCTCAACTTTAAAACAGCACTCAGACTTGTCCTTCTAAAAGTAAGTTTTTGAAACATTCCCCCAATTTCTTTCCCCCCTGCTTTTTTTTTTTTTTTTTTGAGATAGGAAAGAAAAAACATTTAGCACTTAAGAGATTTAATTTTCCTGGAATACCTGTATCAAAGATGTGCCTCTGGTTTATTATACAGTCACTCTGTTCTAAAGTGCCACAGAGCAACAACACACTCAAAAAGCTTAGCTTTCAAAGATTTTATTTCCTTGTTCAGGCAGCTCCATGTGTGCATGAGGATCTACGCATTGAGCAGTCCATGACATTGAAATGGACGGGAAAACTTCACCATTAAAAGGTTGCTGCCTTACCCTGCTGATCTGTAAAATGAGATTTGGAAATGGAATTTAAGCAGTTGATAGTTCCTAGTTCAAGGTCTGTTTGCACATGACCCCATCCAAATAGGCTGCAATCCTAAGTACACAAACAGCAATTCCCCACATTACTTTAGCTGCATGGTGTTTTTCATTGATCATTCAGAACCCTGTAAGTCTAACTTGACTTCTGCTGAAATATAGAATTACCATGATAATCCAGAGACAGGTCAAGTATGAGCCAGCTGGTTATATGCAAAAATAATTCAGTTCCAAAGTATTCTTGCGTCATTCTTTTGGCATTCTTTGATCCAAACCATTATCAGTAAAAGTCCATCCAAAGTGTAATATGGATGATTTTCTCAGCATGGAAAGCTTTTCCATTTAAATAATCAATGTACTCATGCTGTGCCAAATGAGGTTAAACATCTCCTTCTTTAGTATAGAGGGAATCTAGAAGGAAAAAAGAGGAAGGCGGTTGTGGACACATAACAGAAGGTTATGCCTATGAAGATGAGAGTGCTGTTCTCAGAAATCATGTTTCCATTCTCAGTGAAATACAACACCATATAGACAACAATAAAAATTCTTAAATGATTAATTTTTTGGCATTCTAATAGTATAAAAATAAATTTGAAAAAGTATACAAATTATATAAACAGTATATAAAACTATATGAATTTGAAAAATTATGTAGCTTGTATGACTTTATTACTTGTTCATTTTCTTAGTAGCAATGATATTCCTCCAGTGTTTTTAAGGCAGTGTACGTCACTTTCCTTTGAAATACAGCTACGTTCCAACAATGACTGTGAGAGGTTAAATGAAAGAGAAGTCTGGCTTGAGTTTGTTCAGTGAGTTTCAAGGTTCACTGGGGAAATAGAAACTTGATTTCCCAAGACCCAGCCCAGTGTTCTTAGCCCTACATTGCACTCCTTCTTAACATGAAAATACTATTGTTAGGTTCCTAGATCTCTGGGCCTGCGCCTGAGTGCCTCCTTTAGGAAAAGGGAGAGAGATCTCAGGATAAGAGCACTGTCTTGTACATATATCTGTGTCCGTATACATGAACTTTTTTCTCATTTATTGGACCTGACGTTTTTGACTTCAGTGGTATATTCTGAGCAGATGTAGTTGATGCTTGAGGTATCATGTTAATGTTATCACCAGGGGCTTCCCCTTATAACATCAGCAGAATCAAGTGCCTATGACATCATAAGGGGTTGTCTCTAGATTTCTTTTTGCTTTTTCTTGACTTGGCAACCCTGTTTTCATGGATATATGATTATTGGTTATGACATGTCACACTGAACCTTAATAGAAACTGATCTGCTCTAGCAATTTGCCAGGTGTGACAGTGGTTTCAGCAAGAAGCTATGAGAAGAGTGAGACTAATGCTGCTGTTTCCTGGTTTAATGTGTCAGCTCCTCTACTTGGATTTATTATTTATTTACTTTATCAAATTTCTGTGCTGCCTTTTCTCCTATGATGGGGCCAAAGGTGACTTCCAACAGATTAAAAAAAATTAAAAGCATTAAAACAATTGAAACATTAAAAGACATATAAGATTATAAAATTGTCAACAGATTTTTTAAAAAAGAATAACTAATAAATAAAAGTTTTCCAGCTCATCCATTAAATGCATGTTTAAATAGAATTCGTCCCCCAACGCCCAAGCGAAGCAGTGGCGGGGGCGGCCTTTGCTGCCCTCTCACGAGAAGGGGCCGCCGGGGGAGGGGGCAGGGCACGGCGGGCATTTTTAGGGCCACCCCGCCTCCTCCCTCGGCCTCTTTGTCCAACAGGCGACTAGAGAGGACGACGCTGGCAGGCCCTCCATCCCGACCGCGTGGTTGGAGTGAGGCCTGCTCCCACGTGGCGAGCCCGAGCATTGGCAGCCGGCCTCTCCGTCTTTGTTCAAGCAGCGGAGGGGGACTTGGCTGGCGCGGCGCTGCTGTGCTCCTTTAAGTCTGCTTTCGACGATGGGGAAGGGCCGAGGGCCGAGGCGGTGAGGGCTCAGCAGAAGCGGCAGTCACCTCAGCAGCTGCCCTGGTAAAGGGCGGGGGTGCTGGGTGGTCAGCATCCGGGGGGCCCGTTTTCCCCTCACTAGTCTTTCCATTGGTTTTGATTGCTTGTTTATGGTTTGAGAGGTAGTTTGAAGGGAGGA
>CAOKZL010004341.1:0-35076 GCA_948472985.1 Iguana delicatissima
AAATGGAGCAGGAATAGATTAAGGACTATATGATAAAATGGGGGCAAAATCTCGGTTGAAACATAGAATTGGAAAAATAGGAAAAAGTATGGAAGGAAGATATAAAATTTACACAGAGTTTGACATTAAGAGAAAACCTTTACAAATCAATGCAGAGATGGTATATGACCCCCCAGAAACTAAAGAAAATAACAGGAAAAGGAAGTGGGCAATGCTGGAAGTGCGGAAAAACAATGGGAACCTACTTTCTTACATGGTGGCTATGCCCCATAGCAAAAAAATATTGGAAAAAGATCCGTGATAGTTTAACCAAGTTGCTGGAAGTGAATTTTGAGATGAATCCGGAGATATATTTATTAAATATGATTGAAGAGAAGAGTCAAATGAAGAAGAAAAAGAAAGTATTGTTAAATTTAATAACAGCAGCGAGGTTGAACTACGCGAAATATTAGAAAGAAGAAAAAGAGCTCCCTCAAGAAGAATGGAAATAAAAAGTGATGGACATCATGGAAATGGAAAAACTATCCAACAGTTTAAAAGGTAATTCAACTCAACAATTCGAAAGGCAGTGGCAAGGTATTATTAGATGGGTGAAAGAGAAATGAGAAGAGAGGTAAAGAATGCAATAAAGGAATTGTAGGTAACAGCTACGGTAAGGTGGGAATTCAGGGAGAGGGAGGAAAATATTATTAATTGAAGGAGAGACAACAACAAAAAAAGACTTCACAGGATGGAGGTTTAGTTTAAGAAAGAGAATAAAGAGTTTGGAATGGAGAAAATGTGGAAGAAGGAGTGGAAAGGGTAGGGAGAGGGAAAGGGGAGGATTGGGGGGAAGATGGTTTTTATTAAGATAAGGGAGGAGGGTGGGAAAGAGAGGGAAGGGAAGGCAGGGAGGGAGAGGAAAGAGGGATTGCAACATATAAATTAATATGTACATTTGATAACAAAGCGGGAAAAGAATTAATAGAGAAATAATGTAAGATTGTTGTATAATATGGAAATAAAGTTAAGCACTTGTATTGTGTATAAACTCCCTCAATTGATAAAAATAAAAATTAAACAAGATTTATGTATCTGTTTCTATGCAACTGTGAACTTTTCGTCTTCTTTTTTGTTTCGAAAAAAAAACTTTGAACACCTTCCAGTCACAGTACTAAACTCTCATGAAGAAGACAAAGAAGAAAACAAAGGAGAAGAAGAAGAAAGAGGAGGAGGCGCAGCAACAGCAGAGGAAGAAAAAGAAAGAAAAGAAGATAGATATTCAAAAGCAGCAAGGCTTCCCTCTGCTGCTTGTGGAGTGTTGCCTTCACCTCATCCATTTTTTCCCACCTATCCATGTCAGTTTTCTTACTAGTTAAAGCAGTCCTTCTACAGCCCTGTTACGCACAGACTGGGTCTGCAACTAGTATAGCACTAAAGGCAGGGATAGTTTTCTTGAAGAGGTGTAGGGGGAGGAAAGAAAAAAAAACTTTTTTCTTGCATAAAAGTTGAACCAGTCAATGATTTCCATAGATTTACATAATCTGGAATCCAGAAATTACAAAATGAATGAAATATCAGAAAAGACTAAGGCACAACTGTTATTCCACCAAAAGTGGAGACAACAGCTGCCATACAGGCAAAACGTCTCTCTTTACTTGCTCTATTTTTTAAAAACATTATTTTGAACATAAATTGTGAGTGCCTGTCTGGGCACACATTCATGTATATGTTACAGAATGTTTCTGGGGTGTGTAGGGAACAGCTGAGAATTTACCAGTTCTCTCTGAGTGAGTTCTATTCCCCTTTCTCAAATTTTAAATTTTCTCTGTTTTTTTCAAACTTTGTATCCTCAAAGCTCACGGATAGTTGTGGGGAGCTGTGGAAAGTCCAGGAAGCTCCAACCTCTGCTAATAGCCTTTCCCTTTAAAAGACATATTTTCCTCCTATTTTAAAAGACTTAAAAAAAGAAACTGTTCTGTCCTGGAGCCCTGGGACCAATCGTGGGTGTGAAAGGAATGTTTCAGGAACTTTCAATCAAATTTTTGTTCTGTTGTGTCCATCTCAACCCAACTGCTCTGTGCCCTGCCTCATGTGGTTTGACAGACAGGACCCTGTTTTGTTAAGGCTTTCATTTCTTTTTTCTGTGCAAAGCATTTTTGCTCTGGATCTTAAAGACTGCTTTTGTCTATTGACTTATGGCTTCATCACTTTCTGACTCTTCACTTTGTGGGCAATTCACTCTCTGCTTACTGAGTGAATTTGCCTCAGTTTTTCTTTTCTGTACAATGGATTTTCAAAGAAGTAGCTATGTCGCTTCTTGCAAGGGAGGAAGAGAAATGTGGCAGTACCTTTAAGACTAACTGGTTTCTATTTGAGCATGAGTTTTCAGATGCAGTACTGAGTGCCACCAATGGGGTGCCACTAAGGATTAGAATAAGTGCTTTTGCACTTGGTGTTCTAACCCCTACTGCCCTAGTGCTTTTCAGCCACGGTCTTAAGGCCAATATGTTCTGTTTCCTTTTTCTCTCCAAAGAGTCATGGTTGTGATAATTCTGTTCCTTTATCTATTTATTATTTTTACTGAATTGATATCTCACCATTCTCCTGAAATGGGATTCAAGGTAGCTTACAATAGTTTTAAAAAGATTAAGCTAAACCATTCACTAACAAAAGTTTAAGAAGGAATTCAAACAATATTATGATTACAACATTTAAAACATAGTTTCCAATAAAAGATTAAACATACAGCATAACACTTTACACACACGCTTGTTATTATTGTGTGCCTTTAAGTCATTTCCTACTCATGGCAATGCTAAGGCAAACCTATCAAGGAGTTTTCTGGGGCTATGAGTGTGTGACCCATGCAAGGTCATCCCGCTGGGTTTGCGCCGCTGAGAGGGGAATAGAATCCTGGGCTCCAGGATCATAGTCCAATGCTCAAACTGGTCTGCATGAATAAAAACCTCTTTACCTCCTGGTGGGGAAATTGCACCGAGAGGGTCAACCTGACCTCTCTCAGAAAGGAGTTCCACAGCCTGGGAGCAACCACTGAGACTTCTGCCCCAAGTCCTCACCAAATTCACCTGTGAAATTGGTGGTGGGACTGAAAGAAAGCCATCACATGCAGAACTCAGAACTCAAGCTGGCTTGTATAGAGAGATATGATCTTTTAGATAGTCTGGACCCAACCTGTATATGGGTTTTAAAGGTCAAAACCAGCACTGAATTCTGCCCAGCTCTTCCAAAAGCGAGGGAGTCACATGAGCCCTGGTCAACAGCCTGACTGCTGTGTTTTGTGCCCCCCCCGAAATTTCTGAACAGTTTGCAAAGGCAGCCCCATGCAGAATGTATTACAGTAGTCCAAATGGGATATAATCAAGGCATGTTTCTTCACAGCCAGATATGACTTCCCAAGGACTTTTCAAGGGCACTAATTGCTCCCTCAACTGTTGTGCCCTCCTCCTGATGCCCAGCTGCCTAAAACAGAGGAGATGGCACCCTGATTGATTATATCCTATTTGGACTACTGATTGATCTCAACTGTGGCAACAGGATAGCATCCTCCTATCACTCCTAAGAGCAGCAGACTCCTCCGTGGGGAAGAGGGGAGGCTGAGCACCACATGCTGTGGGCTGGAGGGAAACGGGGGCAGATTCAGGAAGAATTGTGCTGGTGCTGGAAGGCTGCTACCACTGACCTCCTAGATCTGTTGCCTCACCTTCCTGTGCCTAAGGACAGAGCCAGCCATGAATCGCATCGCCTCCTTCACCTTCTCGCTCATGCAAGTATGACTCATTGTGTGAAGTCAACTTAAAGGTAATATACATTTAACAGGTGCAAAGCAACATCCTATTGTGTCCCAAATTCTGACTGACAGATCTAAAAATCGTAGACTACATTCTGAGGGTTTTCCAACAATTTGATTGTCTTGAGTAGTAATGTAATGCAGTTGAGGTTTACAAGGAAGATATGCCAGGATTTTTTTTTTAATTAACAGGGATAATGACACCATCTTCCTTCCTCATTAAAATCCTCATAGGCAGCAAGAGAGAGGAGACAGAATTCCTATTCTACACTGTAGTAAGTTAAAGCTATTGTCACTGAAAGCATACTGGATCTTGGATGGGCAACTAAGAGCCATTAACTATATACAAGTACTGACCCTGGTGCTGAACTTTGCTTTAAAGGATGTGTGATTTGTTACCTGTGGGTTTTTTTTTGGGGGGGGGCTAGATGACTACATGTCAAGAAGAACACTAGCACTTGGACAGGTATGTTTCACTTTTCAAGGAGGCCTCCTGTACTGGGACCATTAGATAACATCAGTTCTCAAAGGCCATTTCCACACTAGACTGTTCTAGTGCTATGATTCCACTTTCAACCTCCTATGGAATCCTGGGGTTTGCCTAAACCGCAAACCCCAGGATTCCATAGCAGGTTGAGAGGGAAATCATAGCGCTAGAACAGTCCGAGCGGAAGTGGCCAACGTGTCCCTATTTTCTCCTGAGCCAGCGAATGAGCAGACACCCAAAGACTTGCCCTCTGTCTGCCCTGCATGCAAATGAACGGGACCAGTGAGCGTCCACGAAAAAGCCACGGCAACAACTGCCAGTCCCGACCTACCAGCCTCGTGAACCGCCGCCGCCCCCTCCCCGCGGCCAAACCTGTGCGTGGGATCCAGACGACGGCTGCCAACCTCAGCGGGCGAGCGGAGAGAGCAGCTCCGGAGACTTCCGCCCCAGCGTGGAAATGCTTGCCTCGGCCCCGTCGGGGCTCCACCCTCGTCTGAGCGATGGGCAGCCGCCCGGGACTTTTTCAGAGTGCCGCTTGGGTTCGACCGCCCCCCCTTTCTTTTTTGTCTTTCGGGGCGTCTTCCTGCCGCAGCTCCCTCTTTCCAGAGCGGCAGCAGCAGCGCCGCCGGCCGTCGAACCCTGGCGCGGCTCCTCCTTAAGAAGGGAGCAGGACCCGCCCGGGACTTGTGGCAGCCCTCCAGCCTCCCCCACCCTGCAGCGGGCGGGCGAGCACCTGCTCCTCTCACGTCCTTCGTGCAGCGGGCGGGGCGTCGCCTCCAGCCCGGCTTGCCTTTTGCCACAGCCGCCCAAGTGGGAGAGCCTAGCCGGCCGGAGGGCTCTTGCTTCCGGGGCATGAAGTAGAGGTAGGTCGAGGGGAGGGAGGAGAGCCGCAGGGGACTCCCCGTGTCCGGGGTTCCAGGCTATCCTTGGGGGTCCCCGCAGAGGGGACTGTGGGGATTCCCGCCGCGCCCTCTGCAAAGGGCGCGAGTGGGGGCCGAGGGATGCGCGCGGCGATGCTTCTGCTGTGGAGGGGGGGCAGAGAGCCCGAGGCAGGAATGGGGTCACCTGCCTCCTTGCCTTGGGGAAAGGGCGGGAAAGCGCGGGGAGGGGGCGGCCAAGGCGGCGGCTCTTCTCGCCCCTCACTCCTCCCAGAGCGTGAGGCGGCGCTCCCCGCCCTTCTCTGGGGGCGCTCGGCGCAGGAGCCCCTCGGAGGGGGGAGGGGAGGGAAAGAGGGAGGGGGCGGGCGGAGGAAGGAGTCTGCAGCCCCTGCGGAGGGGAGGCCGGGCGGGCGGGCGGGCGGCCGGGTCCCGAGCTTACGCCGCTTCCGGTTTTGCAGCTGGAGCCTCGGCGGCGGCGGCGGCGGCGGCGCCCCCCAAATGGCCTGGCCAGATGCGGCAGGTCTGGTGCTGCCGCTCGGTGCCGCTACGGGAGGAGGACGGCGGAGGCGACGAGGGCTCGGAACCTCAGTGCAGCAGCAGCCGCAGGAGCCGCAGCAACAGCTAGAGGAGCTGCGGTGGCAGCGGCGGCGGCGGCGCCGGCGCCAGGCCTGCTGCGTCCCCCGAGCTGGGCCGGTGGCCGCAGCGTTCCGCGGCGGAGTGGGGAGAGGCGGCCCGGGTCCGGGCGGCTCTGGGGCTCCGGCTGACTCGGCATGAGGCGCGCTCCGACGGCGGCGCCCGGCTTCTCCATGCTGCTCTTCGGCGTGTCGCTCGCCTGCTACTCGCCCAGCCTGCGCTCGGTGCAGGACCAGGCGTACTCGGCGGCCGTGGTGCTGGAGGGCAAGGTGCAGGCGGTGCCGTCCGCAGCCTCCCCGACGGCGCTGCCCGGCGGCGGCGGCGGGAACGGGACGCGGGACGAGGAGGCGGAGGCGGCGGCGGCGGCGGCGCCGGGCATCCTGGTGAAGGTTCTGGACTTGTGGCCCTTGAACAGCGGCGGCCTCCAGCGGGAGCAGCTCATCCGCGTGGGCTCCACGCCGGCGCCCTGCTTCAAAGTCAAGCGCAACCACCGCTACATCTTTTTCCTGGAGCCCACCGAGCAGCCGCTGGTCTTCAAGACCTCCTTCGCCCCGCTCGACACCAGCGGGAAGAACCTCAAGAAGGACGTGGGCCGGATCCTCTGCGCGGACTGCGGTGAGTGGGCTGGCCCGCGCGGGGCGGCCGGGGAGGGAGACCTCGGCGCGCGTGTGTGCTGGCGCGCCAGAGACGCCCGGACTCATACCTGCGGCCGCACGGGAGCGTGGCCCCCCCCGTCCCCCGCCGCGCGCCTTCGTTGGCACGAGTGGGTGGCTGGGTGGGTGTGCCGCCTGCCGCCTTCGCTGCCTTCGGGCCGGAGCGCCGTGAAGGTCCAGCAAAGTTTAGGTGCTTTCGAGTGGCCTCTCGCGTTTTTCTGCATTGCTGCATTATGGAGAGGGGCAAATTTGGGGAGCCCCCTCCATTCTGGTGGTGGGATGGGGTTTTTTGGGGGGAGGGGCAATCCTATTAACTGCTAATGTGATGGCTGTGGGGGGAGTGGGTTGGTTAGCTGTGCGGTGGATCGTAGTACAGAAGAGAAGACAGAGGCTCTTCTTAGGGGGTGGGGAATTGAGAGTGGAGTCCTACTCCGCCTGCCTGCCTGCCTGCCAGCCTGCCTGCTGGACTCTGCTTGCCCGTTGTATAAGGCAGCGTTGGCAACTTTCTTATGTAAACAACCTCCTCTTCTCCCTTTCTTCCCTTCCTCTTAAGTTATTTTTGGTGAAAAAAATAACGGAGTAGACGGGAGTTGTAGCTTCATCTTTTGTTTACAAATGGTCTCTTTTATCTTTCTTCCTGGAAAGACACTTCTTAGTGTACTTGTTTGATGTACAAGTGCTCACTTTCGTTCCTGAAGTCGTATCCCAGATTTGCTTATCTTTTGTGCCAGATTTCACTAAACAGAATTTGTTGCACTGTTGACATGGAAGAGGTTGAATTCCCCCCATTTAAGGACAAGAGTCTGATAACATTTCTTTGGAAGTGTACCCCTCTTGTTTGGGTAGCGGAAAGCACCTGCCCCATCCAAACAGGTATGCTCCAAGAGATACGGGATGGATTTTCCATATATCCTCAAAGCATCTATAGTGGGAAATTGGGTTTTTAACCCTTTCTGTTCATGCTATATCTTCATTTTAAATCACCGCATCACAGCTGCTTTTTGCTCTGTAAAATCTCAGTGCTATGAACAGCTTCAAGGTAAGCAGCGTAGCTAGTAAAGTGGGAAACGAACCCCCACTGTGATTCTGATCGCATTTGGAAATGTTTGCGCTCTTGTTAGACAAAAAACGTTAGGAGGAGCAGTCATGGGAGTTTTACATGTCCTTTGCTGTGGAGCTTAGTTGGTTTAGTAAGATAGATGGTTTCAGAAGATGTCATGAAATTGAGATGGCTGGTTTTTTTTATTTGTAGCAGGTAACTTAGAAAACTTGCAAAATGGGTTCTCTCTCTCTCTCTCTGTGTGTGTACATATAGCTCTTGATTTTTTTCAGTTAGCAGACTTATTAAAAGAGAAGTCTTTCAGTGGCTTGGGGTATGGAATATTTTCCTGCTCCAGTTGATGAACTCTGATGGTTTCTGTGCATGTAGAAGACAGTGGCATGCTCTGCTGCAGAAGTGAAGAATTCATGATAGTGGGTAGGTTTTGGAGTAATCTTCTCAGTGGAATGTTCTTTACAGTTTCTATAATCTCCTTTTAATGTGAAGTATTTTTTTCATGTTTTACTTTGCTTTTCATCAGATAGAAAATATGAAAAACAAAAAGTGTGTCTATTCTGTTGTCATCTGAAAAAACATGGCCAGCACTTTGTGTCTGCATAGGTTGATTATCTCTGCTGTGTTGCAGTGCGTAGTTCTAGTAAGGTTGTTGTTGGTATGGTTAGGCAAAGCCTTGGGGTGGATCATTGAACGAGTGTTGAGTCTGGATTCCTTTATTCTAGGGGTTCAAGTGGAGCTGAAATGACAAAAGCTCAGAAAGATCAGCTGCTATACACACAGTACACACGTCCACTGGGATTGATGGGGTGGAAGGCAAGTTCATAAGAACCAGAGCCAACTACATCTCAGTTCATAACCACCTTCTTCCTTTCCAAGGGCTAAGTACACTTTGTACTTAGTGAGGTCACTGCTGGTTGAGAGGAGTGTTGGGGATTAGGTGGGTGTTGTCACATTTGCCCAAACTGTAGGACCACCTCTGCTTGGAATTAAGTGCTATACATTTCACTGCGACATGCACATTTTAAGCAAGAGCATTACTGCCATTGGACTTTGAGGGACCGTTTGCCCAGGTCACCAGTCAGTGGTGGCTTCCTGCCCTGCCCCTAGTTCCTGCCCTCCCCTCCTGTCCCCTATGATCCTTCCACTGGGAAACAGAAACAGTGCTGTAACTTGGCAGCTCGTTGGTATTTCTTGCACCTAGGCTCTTGCACCTCAATTCTAAGGCGCTAAAGGTGTGTTTGCATGGGAGTAAGACTTGTTGAGCTTAGTTGGCTGTGTTTCTGTGTAAACAGGCATGGGATCAGGCTGGTGCTTACTGTATTTGTGACTGGATTCATGGTATACTTTTCATTAATGAAGCTATTTCGTTCATGAAGCCATGCACAGAGAAACTATTTCATCACAAAAAGTGGAGAACGAATACAAACTGTTTCAGCTGGTTTTCCTCTGAGCAAGTACTTTTCAAACTTAAGTCAGCACAAAACTCAAGAATACTATTGGTGGTATGGTTGCTTTGGTACATTGACTGATGGAAATGATTCCTTGCTTGTGGCATCCTCATTTTGAAACTTCCTTCTTAGGGAAGGAAAGGCCATACTGTCTTTACAGACCTTTTAATGTTAGTTCAGTATTGATTTTGTGCAGATGAGTGTTGGGGCTATGATAACTCTCAGCTACTCTCATTCATTTCTTGCTCTGATCTGTGTTTGTTTGTTTTTTATGGTATATGTTAGATTGGACTTACTGGTGTTTATTCAAACTGCGTTAACGAAATGCTTAGAAGGTATAGGTATACATGTATGTCGGTTGTTTGAATATATGTATGCATATATTTATATGTAAAAGAAAGGGCAGTGATCAAGCTGAAATTAGACAAATTCTGACCTTTACATTTTTTTAAAAAACTAGTAGATTTAAAAGATTTGTTTATACCTGGATTGTTTATTTTTATAATATTGCCACCACCTCTTTAGCTATAATTTTCCAGTTATAATTTTCTCTGTTCCTCACTCCCAACTCCAATGATTGTACCCCATACAAATGTCAGTCATTTCTGTCTGAATGGCTACTCTGGATAGTCAAGTGAAAGAGTCATCTTTACAGTCCAATGAATAATTACGCACACAGTGCTGTGGATATACTGTAAGTTCTGAGAAAATGTAGCAGTCCCTGGTGGCAAGCTTTATTATATGTGAACATATGTGAACAGGTTCTTTGGATTGATAGTACAAGTAGTCATGGAGTTAATAGTTTGGCTGTCTGCATACCAAGTAAATGTACTGATACAAGGTTTTAAAATAATCTTCACTTTTAAAATCTAGATACCTCGGGGGTCATTCTAAGTGGTTGATATATATTTGCTTATTTTGCCTGTTTAGCCTCAGTTCTCCCCACAAAGAACTGTCTACTTCTATGCATCAGCAGAGACCTTGGCAAAGGATCCAGATCACAAATCATAATTGGTAATGAGTTAGTCAGGAACCACTTTGCTAACTTGAGTGAGCCAGATGAATTGCATCCCAGAATACTGAATACTGAATACAGAATACTGAAGAAACTTGGTGATATACTTTTGAACCGCTTGCCATCATTGCTGAGAAATCTTGGAGAACGAGTGAGGAGCCAGAGGCCGGGAGAAGGGCAAATTGTCCCGCTCTTCAGAAAGGGCAAAAAAAGAAGGTCCAGGAGAACTAGAAATCAGTGAGCCTGATTTCAATACTAGGAAAGATATTAGAACAGATTCTAAAGGGGTCTGTTTGCAAGCATCTAAATGACAATACAGTGATTGGTAGGAGCCAGCATGGGGTTGTGAAGAACAATCCATGCCAAACTAATCTTGTCTCTTTTTTTGATTGGGTCATTAGCTTAGTACAGGGGTGTCAAACGCAATTTCTTCTTGGGCTGCATCAGCATTATGGTTGCCCTTAAATGGCCAGTTGTATCTGTAAGACTATATAAACGTATCTACTCTTTTATCATATAGAGTAATTGCCTCTGCATTTGATTATTACTGGCTTTTAAATTGCCTTCCTTCTGCATCAAGTTTTCTTTTCTTGGACATTTTCGGGCTATTTGACCATAGTTTATGGTCCCTATACCTCTGTAAAGTGACATAGAATTGGTCAATATATCCAAAGGATGCCACTTTCTGTTCCCCAGACCCTCTCTGTGCCTTTTTCTGCCCCCTAGCTGCAGCTGCAGGAGAGGTGTGAGGGCCACATGAAATGGCTTGGTGGACCAGATTTGGCCTGCGGGCCTTTTGTTTGACGCACGTGGCTTAGCAGATGGTAGGAATGCTGTAGATGTTGTTTATCTGGATTTCAGCAAAGCTTTTGATAAGGTTCCTCATGATATTTTGATTAACAAACTGAATAAATATGGAATAGATGGGAACACTTTCAGATGGCTCCACAAGTAGTTGGAAAACCACATTCAAAGAGTCATCATCAATGACTGCATTTCAGACTGAATGGAAGTCTCAGGTGGAGTGCTTCAGGGTTCTGTCTTGGGACTGACACTGTTCAATATGTTTATCAATGACTTAGATGATGGATTAGAGGGAACTGTTATCAGGTTTGTGATGATACAAAACAGGGATGGATAGCTTACACTTTAGAAGTTAGGAACAGAATTCGAAAAGACCTTGATAGACTGGAAAATCGGGCTGAAACTAATAGAATGAAACTCAAGACAGACAAATGCAAAATATTACAAAAAAGCCAACATACTTAGAGGATGGGGGATATCTGCCTTAGCAACAATACAGGTGAAAAGGACCTTGAGATTATTGTTGATCTTAAATTGAACATGACTATGCAGTGTGATGTTGCAGCAAAGAAAATATAGTATTTTAGCCTGCATTTATACACCTGTAGTTTCCAAGACAAGGGAAGCAATAGTCCCACTAAATTCTGCACTAGTCAGGTGTTGTGTGGAGTAGTGCATTCAGTTTTGGGCACCTCATTTTAGGGAGCATGTAGATGTGTTGGAAAAAGTTCAGAGATAAAGCAACAAGGATAGTAAGAGAACAAACTTTAAGAGGAATGGTTGAGGGAGTTGGACATGTTTATGTGGAGAAAATACTGAGAGGTGACATGATTGTACTCTTTTAATATCTAAAGGGCTGTTATAGAGAGAAGGGTGAAGGTTTGTTCTTTCTGCCCCAGAGAATAGGACCAGGTTTAATGATTTTAAGTTATAGAAGGATAGATTTCCATTGAATATTGGAAGCCATTTCTTGACAGTGCTGTTTGACAGTGGAACCAGTTACATAGAGAGGGAGTGGAGGTTTCTTTTGGATGTCTTTAAAAAGGGCTAGAGCTATCTGCTAGGGATGCTCTAAGACGGATTTCCTGCATTGAGTGAGGGTTGGACTCATTGGCCTATGAGATTCCTGTCAACTCTATGATTCTATAATCATAGAAACTAATATCTCTTTTAATCATAATAAAAATATTCTTTTGATATTTCAGTCGCTAGGAAAGAATAAATTTGAAATGTGAATTTTCTCATGTCTATTCTGAGTCTTGACTGATAGGCGCAATATTTATAGGTCCAGGCTGAGAGTTCCAGATAGTAACCTGGGTATCTGAAGAACGTATCGCTTAATTTTGGTCTTTTTGATAAAGTTGAGAAGCTGATAAAGGCCAGCCCATGTTCTCAGTCAGGATCCATGGTATGCCTGTACAACTAGAAATGGTTAAAGATGAGTAGATGAGTACTAGGTAACTTACGAATGCTAGTTTCTCTTGTTTTTGCATGCTTCTGATTACCTAATTGTTTCTGATTTCCCTCATTCTCAGAAGTTAGGATGTAGTAATGTGGCTGATAAAGAAAAATTAATAACCATCAGTGAAAAAAATGAATGTAAGATGACTAGAAATTGGGGAATATGTGATCAGTAAACAAATTCTTTTGTCCTACAACAGGATTTCCTTAGAAATAACAAGTTAATCCAGCAAAAGGTGCTGTGCAGTAGACTTGTAGCCTTAATTGTGAAAAGGAAATGTATGGGCTTCCCATTTAACAAGAGAAGAGATGTATTTCTGACCATGTTATCTTAGTAGGGAAAAAGTTTATTTCTGCACTTTAACAGTTTGTTTCAGCTGGAAGGCTTCCTCCTTCTGTGGTGCTCCTAGGAATAATTTAACATCAGAGTTGAATTGTGAATTGTAACAGTCTTGTTTCCCCAATCTGGTGCTTCACTAATGGTCACAATAAAGGTGGTGGTTTTGCTGTATTCAGGGTTTGCTCTGACACTGAAACCCACTCCAGGGCATTGAGAAACTTCAGAGTGATTCCCACGATCCAGCCCTGTGCAGGACTGGATAACCTCCTAAGGTGAGGGGTGCTCTGCTTCGTATACCAGGTTCTTCTTGTCCCTGGAAAGCTAAGCATGTCGTAACAGAAAAATATCATACCTTGCAACTCCAGAAAATTATACAACTGTAAAGGAATTTGTATTTTAAAGTGTATATTCACTAAGCCATCCACATTTGTTAGAGTTAGGTGTGCAAGACCCCTGCAAAAGCAGCAAAACCTCAAATATCAATATGTTTGTATATGTGGGAACAGGGCTGAGGCATGGTGGAGAGAATGGGTACCCAGGGTCCAAATCAGGTCAGGGAAAGGAGAGGGGAAAGGGTTGGTTGGCATGGCGACCCTATCCTTCCTTGCCCATCTCTTTCCTTGGGTGTGAGGGGCATTGGGAAAAGATTTGTTGTGCTGAGAAATTGGGGTGTAAGCCATACCTAGCTGGCCAGGTAGCATCTGGTGGAGGAGGAGGAGGACCAGAGATGAGTTTTTAAAGGGCTGCATGGCGTGATTAGAGCATCTGAGAAGGAAGGTTCCCCCAGAAAAGAAGCAGGACTTGAGGTAGGGAACAGGGCTTGGAAAAACTCCAAACACAGAAATAATCACAAATAACCAAATCCGTAAAAATTAAACCTGCAAATGTAGAGGGCCAATTATAATTCCCACAGGATTAGCTGTTGTGCTATAGATGTCACCAACCTCTTCTGTGTTCTTTCCAGGCTCTGCATACAGGTAATATTTTGCAGAAGTTCTAGCAGGAGAGCAGGACCATGGTCAGCTCATTGTGGACAAGTCAGATAGTCCCCAGCTGGCTGTGCGGAGGGTAGGACCATGGTCAGTTCCACTCTTGTGCCCGCTGCATTCTATGCGCAGAATAATGTGCTGTATCCTGAAGGGTCTCTGCTTTTAAAGGTCAGGAATAGTGGGCCCATTGCAGAACTTACACCAAATTCAGAATGTTGTTTCTTTGATTATGAGTAAATAGTAGCTATGCACACTGGATCTGGACAAATCTATAACCCTGAATTAAATTAGGCTGATTCAGATAGATGCAGGATATGTTAGAATCGAAGCCAGATTTTTCTGAAGCAGATTCAAACTGTAATGGTGTTGGAAATTCTTTGGATTTGGAAGTGTACAGAGACCATGACAGGCTGTCTCAAAATTGAATATGTTTATTCTTAAGCTATAAATATAAGGAAAAACTTGGAACTGGGAGAGAGAAGCCGAGGTGTGTGTTATGTTTGGCAGTCCTAGCTTCTAATCACAGTGAACAGATTTACTGGCATCCTCTAATCCCAATGATTTCAGGGAGAGATTTGAAGAAATATATTATAGAATTGATCCAGTGTCCGGTGCTTTTTGCTACGTTTCTCCTTCAGGGACTGAAATGTAGAATAATCATGCTGGAGGCTTTGAGACCTTGGAAGGTGTAGCACTGGTTGCCTGCTTGGTGGATGCTGAAATTCTTCTACCTCTGCCACTGTATCCTCCACACCCATCATTCATCTTAATCTTGTATTTCTGCAACTTTGGTACCAGTTGAGCATGAAAGAATAGCAACAGAAATCTTGAATTGTTTTTCGTTATCATACTGTTCTACCCTCCTTCTGAATTTTTGCCATTCTCTTGTCTTGGACACCAATATGACATGTATCCTCTCTCACTTTCTCAGTAGTATTCCAAATAATCTGTTTGTCTTGTCCTAGAGAACTCTGTTAGAGCCTCTGTATAGTCTTTCCTGTTAATCTGCATTCTTCCATCCTGGGCATGCTCTCCCTCTCTCCCTCTCTCTCTGATGTTATGGTGATGTGGATGGTTCAGGGACTCAGCCTGCCCTGGTGATCACCACCATGTCTGAGCTATACACAGTTCACCAGGAGCAATGTAATCTTGGTTCTCAGAGAAAGTGCAACTTTATCATAGAATTGGCTGATCACAGTTTATTTCCATGAATCCTTCTTTTGGCAGAGTGTATGATCAGTGTGCCTGGCAGTTAAAGTACATATGAGTGACTGAAGTACTAAATAATAAATAGCTAAATAATCTGCATGGTTTTAGCATGTTTTCTGCTGACTTGGGAAAGTGCTGATGTGTTTGTGTACATCTCACTCTACAGGTAGTTGGGTAATTCCCTCCCCCTTTGTTTTTGCTCATAAATATTTGGTTTGAAAATCACTTGTTTATGTTCTGGAGATAGTGTACAAAACTCTAAACTCCAAATTTAGATTCAAGTAGGGTTGCCAGGTTTTCCACACAACAGTGTAGAATGAGTCTTCTTTATAGTGAGGCTGTTTAAGACTGGCCAGGAACATATGTTATTGCTGCTGCTGTTCTTGTGGTTGTTTTGCCTTCAAGTCATTTCTGACTTATGGCGACCCTAAGGCAAACCTGTCATGGGGTTTTTGAATGTGTGTGTGATGCAGTTGAAGTCACCAGGAGAGACTTGTTAAACCCAAGCAAATCTCATGATAGTACACCAGACATCTTGAGATAAAGAGGCTACTTGGTGCAAGCCTTGCTTGGTGTTTCCAGAAAGGAGGAACAGCAGGTGTCTGTATCACATCACAGTCACAGCAGATGGAACCCCAGTATTCGGTAAGTAATGGGCAAGTGTGCAGCATATAGCAGATGCTGGGGAGGTGGCAGTCTGCATGAAATGCAGCTGGTGTCCGCTCTCACCAGATCAAGAGATAACAGAATTTGAGGCATCTTGTATCACCTGGATACAGGACTAGATTTTAAATCCCTGAATACAAGACATTCCATAAAGAAGAGGAAGCCTGGGAGCATAGATGTGAAGACACATCATTTATGTAGGCCATTATCATTCCAAAGTGATGCTTGAGGACTTTTAAGGAATGGAATGAATGAAGAAGCAATGGTAGACTTGCCTGACGTTGGAAGAGAGAATCTGCTAGTGGAGTCAAAACAAAGATTATTTAGCAGGAAGAGATCCTTTGTTAGAGAGACAAGAGGACAAAAAGATTAAGATTCTAGTAATCTTTGAAGGTTCAAAGGAGGCACTGAGATTCAGGCATTTCAACTTTTTCCCCAACTGTGTTGTTGTTGTGTGCCTTGAAGTTGTTTACTGTAGGGTTTTCTGGGGCTGACAGGTTGTGATGTGCCCAAAGTCATCCAGTAGGTTTTTGTGGCTGAATGAGGAACTGAATCCTTGTCTGCAGGGCTCAAACTTCTATAACCATGCTGAATCTCTACCCCAACTATAGCGGCCTTAAATCCAATTTTGGGAGAAAGGTGGGATATAAAGTCAATAAATAAATAAATAAGCAAGCAAGCAAGTAAGCAAGCATGCATGTGATATAAGAGAATGAACTTCAAAACGTTCTAGGAAGTGAGTACAACAGGGAGGAAGATTTTTACCTTCCTTTTTCTCTCCTTCTTTCTGCACAAATTTGTCAGTTTTCCCTTATTTTGTTGCATTACAAGCACATACTTAGGATATTTTCCTTTCTGAGAAGGAAAAAAGAACAAAACAAAAACAGTCTGTGTGGCTATATTTTTGATTTTCCTATCCAGATAGGCACAGAATAGAATAAAAGATATTCTGACCATTGCAATGCATTATAATTGTTTTAGCCTAGGTAGGCATGGGAGGCTTTTTCCTCTTGAGGTCTATAGCACCTCACCTGGAAATTGCTGTGGCCAACTTTCCAGCAGTGACAGTGACCAGAGGCAAACTGAGTGGAACTACTGGTGTAGCTCTTATTCTGTTCCATGTACAACACCAAGAAAAACAGACTTTGCCGCTAAGCATTCTCTTGCCTCAACCAACAGTGTATGTGGGAGACAGGGAGCGTTGCCTGAGGAGAGTCCAGAGGTCAAGGCTGAGAAGCTTAGAGGCCTGCATTTGGCCCACATGCTTAAGGTTCCTCAACCATGGGCCTAAAGGCTTCGTAGGATTAGCATATTTAGCCTTTAATGGACTGGGGGAGATGATCCAGAGGTAAAACACACAGAAGTGAGCCCTCAGTTGTTATTCCTGTTGTTGGCAGTGAGGATATAATCAGCGTTCTGTGATTATCAGCATTCTGGCAATTAGCACTGTGGGAGGAAAAAAAAAGCTTTCTAATCAAGTTCTAGCGGTTTGAGAATTCTGGAATTGCTCTCTCTTGGTCTTCCTTTCAGCAAGTAATACTGCATGTGTAAAATCTGTTTTGCCCCAGTCTCATATAGTTCTCAATCTCTGAGGTTTTAGCTATTTTTAGAATATCAAATACCCTGATCCTGTCTGTGAGCTAGGATGAGTGGCACCAATATTAATGTTTAGGAGCAGTGCAACACAAGCTAAAACTGATTGGTTCCATCTCTAGCACCACTCAGCAGTTGTTGAACAGAACAAATTGCCCATCTATTCCCACTGAATAGAGTCCATTTAGAGCGGTATAGCAATGAAAGAGTTGGAAAGATGTTATAATATCATAAAAAGGAAACACTTGGGAGAGTTCCAGACAAACAGGCTGGAATTCATTTTAAAGCCTAGTATGATGATAATTTTGGCAAAGTACTTCTTCCCCACTCTTGCTCCAGTACGCTCCCATACAGTGGATCTGTGTTTTGACTTTTGTGTACTGTTGAGCCTGCTCTGCATTGCCAGTGAGCATGGTAAGAAGCCCTTTGCAGACTCCTGTGGCTTACTTGCAGGTGGTCAGCTTGCTCACGTGCAATCTGACTTGGATGGCAGTTTGAGTGCAGAGCAGTTTCAGGATGTTTCCAGAGAACCAGTTGGTCACACTGGTTTGCAGTCTAGTTACTACAGCTCAAGGATGTGGATGCAATGCTTCAGTCTTTTGCCTGCTTGCTTGTGCTCTTCTTAGTTGATTGCTAATAATAATGGGACAATGGAAAGTGGTCAGCTAGTTCTAGAGTCTAGATCAGTGTTTCCTAAACTCTAGTCTTCCAGGTGTTTTGGACTTCAGGTCCCAGAATCACTGATAGTTGGCCATGGTAGCTGGGACTTTTGGGAGCTGAAGTCCAAAACATCTGGAAGACCAGAGTTTGGGATTGCTGGTCTAGATTATAAACTTAGATACCTTGTAAGAAACTCTGGTGTGGCCATTTCCTAAGAAATCTTCTGTGGCCCTAGAAAATTATTCGAATGATCTTTTAATATCTGTCCTCCCTTTTTTCAGCCATGATACCATACCTGTGGTAGGAACCCAACTCCAGATGCTGTTGGATGAAAAAGTGATTTCCTATCCCACTTTTGCTATGAAAATGGGTTTGGTTGCAAAAGTGCAAATTTGAGGCACTGGGTTTGCTTTATGCCTTAGCACCTGTCAATACCATCATATATGTTTGTTTTTTTAACTCCAATCATGAACAATGAGAATGCTATTGAGAAAGTAAAGAGCCAACCAGGTTGGCAAGTCCAGTAATTCAACATGTAGAAATGCTGGGCCCAGATCATAACAACACATCCAAGATAAAAACAAAATAAAAAAAACCCACAGGAACTTCTAGAGTCAGAGAGTACTGAGCTGGAACCCCAGTGTCAACATCCCCCAAGCCAGTTTCTTTTGAGAAGTCTGGGCAGTGGGCTCATTGATCCAGATGACACTCCAGGCTGAAGTCGAAGGGGAAACAGGTTCCAGATCAAAGGACTGTCCGCACAAAACTCATTGCTCTTCAAGCGAGGAGTTAAGCCTGGGTTACTACATAGTGGGTTTAACAACTCATTGAAACAAATTGTTTTCTTTTTGAGAGTGTTTTATGGTACTGAACCAACCAATTCAGAGGTAAGTTTTGTGCTGTGCTTTTGATTGGTTGCATGCATTATTAAAATGTGATACATTTTTTTTCCTAGCCTCACATTCTAATGCATCATACAGGTTGGGATTCTAACATGTGGCAATACTTGCCCGCATTTACTGCCTGGTAAATTATTTGTCTGGAGTGGTAATCTGTCCAGTAGTAACCTATGGCTGATTATATTGGGTGGAGAATATATTTCCCGATGCTACAGCTGTCTTTTAAGGAGAAGTATATTTTTCTTCTTTTCTTCCTTCATGGTTTTCAAGTCTTAAGATCCGTATTCCAGGTCTTGCTTACACACTTGAAAATTTTGAATATTATGACTTTTTAAGACTTTCCAAAAATATATTGTTTGCCCCTTGTATCTCATTGGTTGTTGTTTGAGGTTACTTTATGCTTTTGGGGTATAGTCCTATGAAGAAAGGAACTCATTTCTCAAAGCAGTTTCTTTTGGTAATGGAGCCTTGGTATTGGCACTGCAGATAGAACCTCCTGTATTACATCTGCACATCATGCAGCATCTCTTTCCGCTAGGGATCCATTCATAATCTTAGAAGGCTGAGCTGCACATATGCAGTTGGGCATGTTTCAAATGAGAACTGCAGAACTGGTGCTTCTGCTGTGCAGACACAGGTGGGAGGTGGAGCTGAGACTCTGTGCCCATGCAGAATCATCTGGTTTCTACTCATTTATTTCATGCTGCTTAATAATTGATGCCTGCTTGTTTACTTCACACCTGGAAGAAATAACTACTTTTTTTTTCATTTCATATTCTGTTATTCATGTGTTTTAAAACATAAACCTTATATTACTGACCTAAAGAGCAAGAAATTTGTGTGTATGTATGTAGTTGTTGTGTGCCTTCAGTTTGTTTCTTACTTATGGTGACCCTAAGGCAACCCTATCACAGGGCTTTCTGGGATTGAGGGTGTGTGACTTGCCCCAGGTCATCCAGTGGATTTCCATGGCCGAGCAGGGAATCGAACCCTGGGCTCCAGGATCATAGTTTGGTGTTCGAACTACTACACCACTGGCTCTCAGAAGCAAATTCCACTGAAATTAATGGGCTTTCTCTGTTGTAAGTGTGCATAGGATTTTCAATTTTCAGTATCTTTAATGTCTGCTTACAAAGCAAACTGGTCGTTAAGACGTGTAATGCAATAATTAATCCTGTGGGCAGTCCTCAACAATTCCTTTAAAACGTTAAACTGGAAGTGGTCTAGAATCCCAGCCTGAGAATTCTTTCCCAATCTATTTGCAAGCTGGGTCCTTATCTTTACCTGACCGGGTTGTTATTGGAGATATTGGGTGCCCAGTGTCAAGGTGTGTTATCACATGAATGCATTTTGTTGCTTTCATTGCCTGCATTTGGCTTTGTGAAAAAGACAAAGGTGGATGGATGGGTATCCAGGTATATTTGTACCACATTGCATTATTTGCACAACACTGCCCTTAAAGGGAACAATCCCTAGCTGTAGAGTCTTGTCCATTAGGAATGGCTTTGCTTTTCCAGCCTCACTTACTTTATGGCCATGCATAGCGCACTTCTCCGAAGTCATCCAACACTTTTTAGCTTTAAATTTTTTTTAGAACAACTGAGATAAGTGGTTGGCTGCCTTTATCAATGCATTTTTAAAACACTGTTTCTGGTGGTAGGACACGTGTGTGGGTACAGCTGTAGGTAAGCAAGTGGAGAGGTGGGAAGGAATAAAAGGTCTTTACCGTTTTCTGTTCTTCTCTTCTAATGTTCTTTTTTTGGAGGGGGAGAGGTGAGTTTGGAAGAAGGTGGCTGTTCCTTTAGCTTTTGTCTTTTTAGTTCCTTGTTTGATGAGGAAGAATGCTTGAAAGAAGCAACGTTCCAAAGTCCTCACATCTGTTCCTTTAAAGCATTTTTTGTCCATGCGGAGCATCAAGGTTTGAAGGTCAGGAGTGAGGGGGTAGAGTTGTTACAAGCATCATCATCATCATCTATCCATCCATCCATCCATCCATCCATCCATCCATCCATCTCTTCAAATGTACATCTGTCTTGCGTTCTCTCTCTGTGTATGTGTGGTGGGAGGGGGAGCCAAACCTTCCTCAGTCTCTGAAACTGCATAACCAGCTTTGCAGACTCTTCCCTTAGAAATAATCCCCTACTGAATTAAAACAGATTTATCCTTTCAATTAAATATAGCTATTTTTGGGAGCAGAGTGGGAGAGAAGGAAGAGGACAGGTGACAGGTCCTTTCTCATTCTTTCCAGTATGATTTATATGCACTGGATAGTGGCTTGAGGAGGTATTATTTATGTATGAATTAATTAAACTATTTCTGACCTGCTTTGTCAAGTGATCTGAGGGTTGTTTACAGGCAAAATTAATACTAACAGGTTAAAACAATGTAAAATGATTAAAAAGAATTTTGCATTTAAAATACTGACCATATTAACAAGTTAGAACAGGTTTAAAAGACTGAAACAGCTGAAAAACCCTTTGAATTAAACCAGTGAGGACCAACGGCATTAAAAACAGCAATGTTTTTACTTGGTGCTTAATTTAAATTGGCATTGGTGACACTCAGGCCTCCAAAGGGAAGGCATTCCACAGTAGAGGGGCCATGGCTTAGAAGGCCCCACCCCTCGTCCTCCTGCAGTGTATTGACCTCATTGGTGGGGCGCTGAGGAGCCATACTGCCTATCAGACCTCAGTCCTTTGGCAGGCATGTGTAAGAAGAGTCACTCCTTCAAGTATTGAGGTCCCAAACTCTTTAGGCATCTTGAATTCAGATGAGAAATGTACTGGCAGGTATGTGTATGTGAACACTCTCACCAGTGCCCTCTCTGTATGCTGGAGTGAGGGAAGTGGGATTCTTAATCCCTTTCCTAGGAACTTATGGAAAGGAGAGGAAGGACAGAAGCACACTGATTAATGCTTGCTGAGTCTGTTTCTTACACTAGTTCCTGGTGACTTCTATGTTGGCGAGCTAGTGAATCTACTCTTGTGTTTTAGCTGACTTTTACAGGAGCTATCTAAAGGCACCAAACCTAGTTTGAAGGTAGGATTCAGCAACTTGGTTAGCTCTTTTAAAGTTTAGACTAAACAAGGAGGAGATGTACTGTCTCATTAACCCTATTGCTCCTCATCTCAATTAAGAAGTGTATTCGGGGGAAATCTCAATTACATCCATCTCAGTTAGGTGGAGGAGGCAAGCTAATGCTAGATAGCATATATAAAAAAGTGTATATGAGGAGGGAGGGGAAGTGTGATATTCAGGCTTTTGAAATCCAAATTGAAACATGATTTTCAGTCTCATTGATGTGACAGCAATTGTTTTATCCCATCAAGGGTAGAAAATAATATTGAGTTGGATCTGCTCCTAAACTTTGAGTGCGATAGACTATGTAAAATTGAGAGAGGTGTGCCATTTACAGTAATCGAGGCAGTCAAACTTGTAACAGGAACTGGAAGCATAAAACAAAAATATTGAAGTAAATTTCTAAAGCATTCTGGTTACATAGATTAATAAGGAGAGGTTGAAATGAACAAGTAGTGAGGCATTTATTTTCTTATTTTTTTCTTATTAAGCTGCCATGAGAATTTTGCTTCAGTGTATGGATGGTGTTTCTGTGTCATTGTTTGGTGTGTGTTATTTCAGGAAATGTAAGAAAAGCTTCCAGTCAAGAATATATCGAAAGGACAAAAAGCAGCACTAAAAACAAATAAAAACAAAAGCAATTCTGCCTTAGACTTATTAGTGTCATTTTCAAGCCTGTCACTGTGTGCGATTCAATCATTTTGGAATGATTCAACCACAAAATGTGATAGAGAAGTGAAGCAGTTTAGAGGTGCAGGTGGGGAAAGGATTACATTTTAGATGTCTTCCCTGGAACAATTTTGTACATCTGGAGAGCCCTTTAGGCAAAATGTACAATGTGCTGAATTTTCTATGTGTTATTTTGTTGCGCTGCTGTGCTTTTTTATGGTTCGCGTTTTTAACTGGTTTTAAATTTTTTGCTAGTTCAATCACTTTTTAACTTTTGTATTTTGTGAACTTTCACTATGTTTTTTAAATCTGTTGCAAGCTGCTTTTAGTAAAAAACTGGAAAAAAGGGCAGGATATAAATAAATATAATAATATTGCAGGCCTCTCTCTCTCTCTCTTGTCTCTCAGTCTCAGTCTCTGACGCAAATATGTACCTCCCCCTAATGAATTTTAGTTTCTCCTCCCAACTCTAATTTTCCTAAAATAGGATCAGCATGGCATAGAAGTATTCTTGACTAGAAAACATTATGTATTTCCCTATTTGATTCTGTTGGCATTTTGTTTGTTTCTGAGATTTGCATAAACCTTAAATTTTAAGGCTAAGTTTTACTGGTTTTCTTCTCTTCACTCCATGCTTTTGATTACTCATCTCCCCTCTCTTTCTATTTGCATGTTTCCCACATGCACCAAGTCTGCACAGTGCCTAAAGAAAGAAGCCATAACTTTCAGAGTTCTAGCATTGGGAGGGATTGTCTGGCTACTTACTTTGAGAGAATCATCTTCTTCAGAGCAATAATCTATTTACATATACAGTGTAATCATACACATATATACTCAGATGTAATGCACAGTGAGTTCAGTGAGATTTTTTCCTGGGTAAATGTGTACAAGATTGTAGTGAGACATTCTAAGAAACCATTGTAATGCATGGATTTCTTTATGACAATAATATTTTTTCCAAATGTATCTTTGTAAATTAATTTCATTTCATATATCTCCTGAAGATAAATGTACTTTATATTAGTTCTCTCCATCCAACTTGCCCACCTACATTTATATCCCAACAAAAAACCTGTGAAGTAGATAGGGCTGGAAGGCTATGATTAGTTCAGGGTGACCACATGAGTGTTATGGGAAAGCTATGTAGTGTATATTGGTCAGAAGAGGTGGGTATGACCATGCATCTGAGAGAAAACTGTGATTTTGAGCTTTGAATTGTATTATATAATGTAATGTCATATTTATTATTAATCATTCTGCACATGCATGTAAACACACAGAGAGAGCATAATATTTATTAATGAGAGTTTTTTCTTTTTTATTCAAGCTTTAAACTCAGTACATAAATCCAAGTTTTCTCTGCTTAAAATAGTTTTGTGTGCTCTTCCTTATGAATTGCTATTATTACCCTCTTGTTTGGTCATATCCTTTTGACCACATGCTAGTGTTGTTTGGCCACACATGTCCTGGTGTTTATCTGTGAAATGTTGGAAGGTATGAAACTGGAGAATCTTTGTGAGTCTAGAGCCACTGTCTGTGTAGTGTTGAGCTGGTGCTGTTTCCCTGCCTGCTCTGTCAACTGAGAACCAGATGCCTCTTCGCAGGCTGATTCTAGAAACATTCCTTGGTTTCTTTGTCCCATTTCCACTCCTTGACCCAGCCATCAGCTGCATCTGCTGTGTTTGTTTATGTCATTCATCTATGGAGCAGTCACTCAGAACCTTAGCATTTCGACAGGGCAAGCCATGTGCATGGCAATTCACCTTCTTGTGATTTCACTGTACTTAAATATGTTATATGTAGAGAAATGATCTTCCAGCACTGCACAGAGTTTATTTATTTAAAGCATCATATATTGCCTCTTAGCCACCACAGTGCCCAAGAAAAAATGTATGGTGGATAAAAACAGTTAAAGAAATACATGAATAACAAACTATTAAAAACAATTTTAATAGGACCTCTGTTGATCTCAAATTTCATGTAGACTCATATGGGAGAAGTTTTTCAGATATCCTGATCTTTTTGCCATTTTGGGATTTATAGGACCAATCCAGCACCTTGAATTGAACTAAGAAGCAGACTCATTTTTTTTTTTGGATAATCTTTATTGAATATATACACACTTATACTGCATTGTCAGAACCGATAGGACATGTATCTCCCAACATATAGCAACGTCATATACACGATAAGAAATAAACAAAGTTACATGAGTAGTGTTACATGAGTAAGCCGGTAAGTAAGATAACTTAAAGATTATGTAGAGAGATATCACTGTCATCATGAAAACATATCATTATCATTATATCAAATTTATTATGTTGGGGTCTGGTCGATACCAGATTCATCCTAATTCTCTCTCCGCTATTGTGTATTGAAGATGTAACCAACATAATGTTAGAACATACTATACAGTACTTTGTTGTATTCTTAAGCTGTGAATTTTTGCTATCATAAAATAGACTAAACTAAAAATAAACATTAATTGTCTATTTCTGTGTAATATGAAAATTCTTTTAACAGCTGACAGAGAAGCGCGCTCTTTTAAGTGCAGTTCTTATAGTACTGATGTTAAATGGTCTCTAAAACAGATGCCTAACAGCAGTCTGACTGCCACATTTTGCTCTAGCTGTAGGTTCTGATTTTTTTTCAACAAGAGCCCTACATAGAGTGAATTATAGTAATCTCATTGGGAGATAAGGTTGCACTCCTCGCCACAATAGCTACTCAATCTTCAAAAAGCAGTGCTGGGTCCAAGAGTACTCCTAAGTGGTGAACCTAATCTTTCAGAGGGATTTTCACACACTTTATCAAATAGTTGCCTTCAGATTGTAAGCAATTGTAAGCAATTTATATATCTCTAGATATATATTTATATATCTATATATATATTTATATATCTAATCTTTGATTGCTCTATTATCTAATTTATTTGCTAACTGCATGTCTTTATTTGTTTACTTGTTTATGAAACTGTGCAACATAACATACAATAAAACAAAAACTTGTGTTTCTTCACTAGATAACTGAAGAATTCTAAAATTAATTTTACTAATGCTCTCAGATGTAGCTGATCTCAGAAAATTCTGCTTCATGACTTCCCAAGGAGCATGAAAAACTACATTTTTGATCATCTTCTGATTTCCTAAATTGCTTTTTTTAATTTTATTTTTTTTAAAATGCATATGAACAAGAAATGCAACAAAAGGAACAACAAATTAGAACATAAACAAGAAAACAAAGAGGAGAAATATAGACAAGAAGTAAATGGAATACTAAACACCATGTTGCTGTTGTTGTTGCTGCATGCCTTCAAGTCATTTCCAACTTATGCTAATCCTCAGGCAACCTTATTATGGGTTTTCTGGATCTGAGAATGTGTGATGCACCCAAGGCCACCCAGTGGGTTTCCGTGGCTAAGCAGTCAATCTAACCCTGGTCTCCAGAGTTGGAATGCAGTGCTCAAACCACTACACCAGCTCTCTTAAATGGGTCTTATACCTAAGTGTGTCCACTGGAGATCTATATATTTATCGGGAATACCATATCCTTCTGCAAGGATAAACAAAAGGGAAGGGAAGCAAAACAGTTACTGTGAGGTTGAGGATATAGAAATGATTTATATATATATCAAGGAGAAATAGACATTTAATTTGGGAAGGTGCTGTTAAGTGGGAGGACTGGTTTGCCAGTTTGGATTAGGAGTTGCTTTGAATTATTGTTCTCTTACACATACAAATATCATTCAGAGTATTCAGAAGGTAGCTGTGTTAGTCTGTTGCAGCAAAAAGTAATAGGGTCTAGTGACACCATAAAGTCTAACAGTTTTATTAACAAACAATAGTTAGTTGATAGCAGCATAGATGCACTGATGAACCCATCTATTATAATGAGAAGTTAAAATGGACAAAGAAAGTAAAACTATTGTTTTTAAATTTCAATAAAATATTTGGCCTGGATTTCTGAAGGAAATTAGATTTTGCTTTTTTCTGTTTAATTATTGCTGTTTGTCCTTATTTTTGTATTCATTTCCCGCTTTGAATCAAATGGCATGCACTCCTAATGGCTTCCTATGGTATTTTCATGGCTCTGTAGCTTATTGCCTTCAGTAACAACAGCTACAGTGATGTGGTAAGAATTGTCCTCGAAGTACCTGTATATGACAAAATGTTATTGTTAATGTTAGCAGTGGTTGCAGGACTCCACTAGAAATGCACATGGTCAGTTTCCATGATCCCTGTCTTCCTATTCATCCCCACAACAACCTGTAAGATCAGTTGAGAGGTAACGATGACACAAGGTTACATGGTATACTCCATGATCAAATGGAGATTTGTATTTGGGTTGCTCTGGTCTAAGTCCAATACTTTTAATATTGCATTATACTAGTTCTGTCAGAATAATAATAATAATAATAATAATAATAATAATAATAATTAAAAAAGGGTATCAAGGCTGAAATATAGTGGTAGAAAAAATGTAGTTAATAATGTGCTGTATTTGCATAATTAGACTGTAGGTAAATTATATACTTATATTACTTTGCATAAAATGCAAATTAGATGCCCAGCTTTGAGAGGCTGATAGAAGGTAATACTACCTGCAATTTTCTGTTTCTACTGGAAGCTGTCACCCCGCTCCAGATTTGAATGTTTTAAGGAAGAAATGTGGGAGTGGAAGCAGGGATTGAGAAGGCTAGGTCCAGTCTTGTGCTGTCACTCCAAAGTAACTAGGTAAGTGATGGAACTAAAACTGTATAGCCTCAGTTGCTGGAAATATGTGCCATCAGCCACTTGTCAGCACTGTTCCTTCTTGAGGAAGGACTAGCCGTAGGGAAGCTCCTTCTTGGATTTTGGTTCTGCTGAAAGATCCTTAATCCCACTGGGATCCAAGAGAGATTATCCTCTGTGAATACTGAGAGATGCTCTTTCATTTAGTGAAGATACCACCTCAATTATCAAAACAATGTAATTTTTTTTAAATGTAATGAGCCTGAACATGGAAATTCTGCCTCCAGATCTAAAAGCTATAATTATCACTGTAGTGTGACCTATATTAAACCACAGGAGTTAATAGTAGTCTCCTTTAGATTAATAAGACAAGAAATGCTTGTATTAAACAGTATTCAGTATAGCATTCTGAAGGCAAAGAAAGAAGTATAACATTCTGAAACTTTTTTGTAATATTAGTTATCCTTCAGGCAAAGAATTTAAAAGGTGGTTACCAGACTCCTATATCACATTTTATGTAATGTGACTTTATGTATATGGTCGGCCTTCCACATATGCAGGTTTCACTTTTGCAGATTTGATTATTCATGGATTATTTGCTGTCACGTCTGCTGCTGTCCTATGCCATTTTTAATAGGGACTGCAAGCCTCGTGAGACTGAGAAACTGTGAATGACACTTGTGAGTCCCTATTAAAAATGATGTGGGAGCAGCAGTGGAGGTGGCAGTAAGCCCCACCAACCCCCACTTCTGCCTTGTGAAGGAACCCTGATGCCTCAAAAGAATCCACAGTGGATTTATTATGCTGATGATACATTTTGTGTGTTAAATATGATTTGGAAGGGCCTAGAGTTATTCGTGGATTTTGCACTTTCATCGGGGTCCTGTGCCCCTAACTCTAGCGAATGTGGAGGGATGACTATTTAGCTAAGTAGCAGTGGCACTAAGAAATCTTGTTAGTGAACTGGGAAGATGCATATCAGTAGAATGCCCAGTGAAGATTGGTGCCCAGTGTGTATTGGTCCTGTTGCACAGTCACTTTGCTGGCTCTGCTACGTAGTAATAACACCAGCCCTGTACTGGGTACGGATGTTCAAAACTGCCTAATTCTAATTCCTACATATGTTAGTCCACTTACAAAGATGTAACTTCCATGCAGGATTGTAGCTCTTACCTGGTTGCCTTCTCCCATAGGGACCTTCATCTGTTTGAGTGTCTTAGTTCAAGGTTACATTAGTCTAGTTCAGTGCTTTCTTTTGCTTGACCACAACAGTGAGCCATGTGGAAAAGAAAGGAATGCCCTGGAATGTAGCTACCTGCCCAGCAGTGGAGGCAGTGGGGCAGCTGTTTGCTTGGAACCCCAAGTTGAAGTGTCTGTATCCCACCTTTGGGGGCTGTTGCAAAACATGAGAGTTTTGTTACAAAACAAAGTTTGGCACAAGTTTGGAGCAAATCAGACAATGTTGGGTTTTTTGAGGGGATGTTTTCTTGGAACATGGAGTTGAAGTGTCTGTAATTCAGGGAGCTGTTGCAAATGCAGGCTTTCATTGAAAAACAATGGCAGAACTTTGACACAAGTTTGGAGCAAATTGGACAATGTTACGGTTTTTTGGGGGGGTGTTTCCTTGGAACCCTGAGTTGAGGTGTCTGTCTGTATCTCAGTTTTAAAGTTGTTGCAAAGGATGAGTTTTTCTTGCAAAACATTGCAAAACTTTGACACAGGTTTGGAGGTGATTTTAAAGTTTGGGGTTCGTAACAAACACAGGCAAGGTTGTGAGCAGGTAAGACAAGGTATTGGGACGAGTGGTGACATTGAAAATTCAGGTAGAGCCTAATAATAGGTGTTGAGGTGAGCTCTAGAAGGTGATAGAATCCTGAAGGGAAAGGAGCAGGTACTATGTCTGCTGAACTGGCTGTAATAAATGCTGTCATGGGAATCTGTGCTGTGGAGATCATAGGCTTAGGAGACAGTGGTCTCTTTGCTGGTGAAGACTTGTCTGGTCACACACTGTCCTGATTCTTTTTACTAGAAATTATTTTCATAAATTCATAGAAGTATGGATTATGGTGGGTTTTTTTGAATGTTCATTAAAAAATGATTTGAAGATCACATACAAGTAACTATTGCTGGCAGATTTAGTCTGAGCTACCTATTCACACAGTCCTCACAAAGTGAAGGCTGCAGAAACAATCTGAAAAATGAATGGTGCAGTAAACTTAAGACAAACCTTCACCTACCAATGGAGAAAGAAAGAAAATCTCATGGTAGTTTTCCCAGAGCAGAATGCCTTATGTACTCACCACGTGCTTGTAAGGCTTTCCCACATACTTCCATGAGAGTGAAGACAAAATCACGAGCCATTTGAACACATTGTAAAAGGTAGTATGGGTGACACATATCCATGGCCTCTCTTTCAGAAGAAAGTAATAAAGAGGTGTGTGCTGCTAACCTAGATACACGTGCCAGTTATTTCTTGTGCTTATTAAGTTGATACAGTGTGGATGATGTTCGCACATGTGAAGAGGAAAGCTAATTTGACAAAAAACTTTTCTGCTGATATAGTATTTCAATGGCAACTACTCTTAGTGTAGTCCAAGGCTCCCAGTGGTCTGCAAGACACTCCTCCAACATCAAGACTGGCACACAGCGTTGAAACAAGCATCTCTTAATTGTTTCTTTTTTCCTTTCCTTTCCAAAGGATACTGCATGTGGCCTGTATACCTCACCATCCTGTGTCTTTCTGTCTTAGCTTCCTCTGGGGAGAGGATGGACTGTGTGCTCTACCACAGTATTCCTTTGTTCTCTTGACCATGCTGAACATCACTCCAATTGCATCCCTTCACAGTTTGCTGTTGCCTTCCCCTCAGGAGGATGCAGAAGCAAAACAGGTACAATGGAAGTGCTCTCCTGCAACATTTTAGTGTGCAAAGTCTCCAGAAGAAGAGCCAAAAACAAGCTTCTCCTGCAACCTGTCGCTACTTGGAGAACTGGCTGTGTGACTGACAGACCCTTCGGAAACAGCAGAAGCCGCATTCCCTTGCTTTGGTTTCTCACATGTAAGTGTTCTTACAGTCATAATCTGACTCTGTCAATTATCTTTGACTGTTGGGCCAGTTCCAGTTTGAGATTGGTATTTCTGCATCACATTTCCCTTTTCTTTCAGGCTTGATCTGCTCTTCTGGACTATTCCCAGTACAAAGTTAAAAAACAGCAGCAAATCTTCGCAAGCACCCACCTTCCCTCAGGTTTCATCTCCTCCGCTTTTTGTTTGAAGCAGGGTACTTTTGTACATGAGAAAAGGGTGAGTCCAAAAACTTTCAGTTGACCCTCATGTAAGAAACATGTTTGCATACTTTTAATTGATTCTTGCTACTTTACACATTTTTTAGTATTTATCTTCCTGTTATAGGCAAAAAATAAGCAACTTGATATGAAATGGGCAGAGTGGAATTAAGAGGATACCAAGTTGCCTTTTTTAAACCTAGCACTTGGATTTCCTCACCATGTTCTGTAGCTTACTCAAGGTTCCTTTCACTTTAGACATAAAGGGGGCAATTGAGACCATTTGGTCTACAGATTTGATCGTTACCTAAGTGGGCTTATGATTGCTGCTGCATTTGTTCAAGGTTTTCCAGGATATAAATTGCTGATTAATGCATTCCACTTTGCCCACTATTCCCTTGTGGTCTCCAGGACGGATTACTGCAATACCCTAAACAAGTGGCTGCTGAGTGGAACAACAAGAAGTGGAAACCCACTTAGTTATCTTGGATGCATCACACACTCTCAGCCCTAGAAAACCCCGTGATAGGTTCACCTTAGGGTTGCCATAAGTTGGAAGTTACTTGAAGGCACAAAACAGCAAAGGTCTCAGGGAGTCAGTGTGGTATAATGGTTTGAGTTTTGGGCTATGACTCTGGAGATTGTGGGTCAGATCCCTACTTGGCCATGGAAACCCACTGCATATCCCCTGACTAACAATACAACCCTGGGGGATATCCCATTTAACAATAAACCGTCACACAAGCCAACTGTAACACATGCAAATTGCTCCCTCCCACCTGGGGACTACACAAGTGTATATACTCTGTCTCACTTCCATGCCACCAGATCCTCTGAAGATGCCAGCCACAGATGCAGGTGAAGCATCAGGAGAAAATACTAATAGAACATGGCCTCAGAACCTGGAAAACTCACAACAGCCTATGGATTCCGGCCGTGAAAGCCTTCGACTTTACACCACTGGGTGACCTTGAGCAAATCACTCTCTCTCAGCATCAGCCTAAGAAGAAGGCAAGGGCAAGCCCCCTCTTAACAAATCTTGCCAAGAAAACCCCGTGATGAGAGGGTGACATGAAGGTGTCTCACTGATAGTGTATCCCTAAGTCAAAGTCGACTGGACAGCACTTAACAACAAGGAAATGTTTTCTTGGCACCTACTTTGATGTAATTCCAGTGCCAGGTTATAAACTTTGTATTTTTCCAGACTTTTTATTGCAAGCTTTATCTAATAATTGCATTTTTTTGGTGTGCTACTTTTCCATCTATTGTTTTAGATTTTACTGCTGTAATTTCATCACCATAATTGTTTGAATAGTTATTGTACTATTTCATATATATTTGTAAGATTTCCATGTGAGAGTTTTTGAAAGGTGATCTATGAAGCAACCAAAATAAATAAATAAATCTGCAAAAAATTTTTTTTAAATGACATGTCTTTCATATGTGGTGGAGTTGCAAGAAGGTGAAAAGTTATTGGTCTGAGGTTTATATGTTAGTTTAAAAAATTTTAAGGGTAGATTTTGTAATGTCACCAATAATGTTTTTTTTTTTTTGGAAATCTTCACTAAAGAATTGAACGGTAAATATCATATATCAAAGAAATAGTTTGTAAGAGTGTTGTTTGCCCAAACTTGGAAATAGACAACAGCACTGACAGCACTGACAGAAGAATGGTTTGATAAAGTTGTGGACTTTGCCTGAGTTGCCAAACTGACGTGGATTTTAAAAGATAAACCAACTGAAGATTTTTTTTTTGAAAGACTGAAAACCATTAGTGGACTTTTTGAAAATGAGAAACCAACAATATAGTAATCTGCGGTGATAGTAGTAATTTGTTAATAGCAATTCTAGTAAGTTGAATTTAGTTAGATCTGTAACGATAGCATAATAAGTTTTCTTAACCAGTTTTTCTTTTTCACTACAGTTTGGTGGGGCTCAGTTCTTTTGTGTTTTAGTTAGTGATTAGTTAGGGTTTGTTTATAGTAATAGATGAATGTTTTAGTAATGTGTTTTAGTTTTAGTTTAGCTTATTTTTTAATATATAGTTTCCTTTTCCTTCTTTTTTCTTTTGTTGTTGTTATTGTTGTTGTTGTTATGAATTAGCTTGTATGTACCAAAATTAATAAATGCGAATTCTAAAAAAGAAAGTGACATGTCTTCACAGAATAATACCGTTATTAACACAACAAAATGGATATTCTGTTTGCATACCAACACTAGGTGGCAGTGCTGTTCTCAACCAGTTTTCCAGAGCAGGTTGTATCTGTGGGATGCCCAGAGAGCAAAGCCACTTTCCTACTCTTTCTCTTTAAAATATGTACATAAACAAGTCAGGTGCATCAGAAGTTGTCTGTGTCTTTTTCTTCTCTTTTGAAGTGCTCCAAATCACTCATGGCATGAAGATAGAATCGCTTAACAGTGGTTTTTAATTAAAGTTTGCTGTGCAGTTAAGCCCATTCTTTTAATTAAAAGACCTTTCATAAAGATTAAAAGGCTTATTTCTTTTTTCCATTTCTTTCTCTTCAGTTGAACTCTTCAGCTCTGTTAGGAGGTGAGATATTGTTTTTCTCTGTTCTCATACTCCTGCTGCCTGTTGTTTGGCATGTGTACTGGCTCTGTCCCCCCAGCTCTCTTGTGTTACCAGGCATCTGTTTTCTGATGGCGTTGAAGAGCATCTTTGTGGGTTGTCCTCTAAAGGGCTTTGCCTTCTTAATCCAGACATTTTGTCATTGCTAACGTAGACAATGTGTTTTCACTGCAGACAAATACTTTACCTATCTTGTCCCATGGGAGCATATGCTGTGAAGCCCAGTTCTGAGAGGTTATGCTTCAGTAGCAAGAAAGTAACATTTTATCAGCTTCAGGTGTGCTTTAATAGTCTGACTCTTCTCTGGGATAACATGTCCATTGCTACCATGGGTGCTGTACCCCAGTATCAGTCTTCTTGCTGACTTCCAGAGGAGAGAGCAGAAGGTGAGCTGTGTCTGTGAAGACATCTTTGATTAGGTGTTTTTACAGGATTGTGGGGCTGAGTTTGTTCACTTATTTCTCTGTGTTTTTTGTTTTTGTTTTCGCTGGCCGTGTGCTCTCCCTGAGCTCACAGCCTAATTGTCAGCTAATTGTCTGTTAGTTAGTCACTTAACTGTCAATCAAACTAGGGAGAGGAGCCAGCTAGGGGAAGGAGGCCTTATTAGGAACTCCCAGTGGTGCGCACACAGTTTCAATCATCTACTTCACTCCTTCAAGTTCAACCATTCAAGTTTAGGAACAACCAATCCTATAGTGACTGAACAAATTTAATAAGAGTTCAATCGAACTTGGCAGTTAGCTGAGGAGACATAGTTTATACAGCTCAATTTGAGAAAGAAGGCCCAGTTTTTTTTTTCTAACAACTGTTCTCTGTATTATCAAGTATGGAAGGTGAGGGAGCAGCTGCTGTCACCTGTAGCACTTGTGGCATGTTCCTTTTCTTGCCACAAGATGTTGTCGGGTACACCTGCAGCAAGTGCAAGCTGGTGACCTTCTTGGAGGACAAGGTTCGGCAGCTGGAGGCACAGGTTTCTAATCTTTGTCTTATTAGAGAAGGTGAGGAGTTCTTGGATAGGGCAGAGAGGACCTTCCTGAAGACAGGATATGTGGAGGAGCTGCCAGATGAGGAAATCAGTTCCGTGAGCCAGGAAGACGATGCTTGGAGAAATGTCACACGGAGAAGTAGAAGGGCCAGGAAGGAAACAGAGACTCTCAAACTACAGAATCACTTCAACGTTCTTGGTGCTATGAAAGATGAGGAACACCAGAAGGAGGGAACAGAACGTCAGCAAGAAGGAATCCAACTTCAGCAACAGGAACTTGAACACCAAGAGGACAGCATCCAACATCGGGAAGACCAGCACTCCCAGCCTCAACACAGTGCCCAGGCAATCCTGGAAGAATCTGCTTGTCGAAGAACCCCGGACATGCCTCAGAGGAGGCGAGTTCTGGTGGTTGGGGACTCCTTGCTCAGAGGAACCGAACCGGCAGTTTGCAAACCGGACAAGCTCAATCGAGAGGTCCGCTGTATTCCTGGGGCCAAGGTAAACCACGTAACAGAGAGGCTAGCCGGGCTGGTCAAACCCACTGACCGTAAGCCCCTCATTTTGGTTCACGTTGGAACCAATGACACTGTGAGGCGCAGCTTTCACCACATCACAAAGGACTACGAGCTTACAGGGAGAAAGCTTAAGGACCTTGGTGCGCAGGTGGTCATTTCATCAATCCTCCCTGTTCACGGATATGGTGCACGAAGGGAAAGGACAATAGTAGAGGTCAACAACTGGCTCCGCAGATTTTGCCGTCGGCAACAGTTTGGCTTTTTGGATCATGGTTTGAAATTCCATGAACACGGGCTTCTGGCAAGAGGTGGGCTGCACCTCACGAAACTTGGCAGGAACGTTTTTGCAAACAGTCTCACAAAGAGGATTAGGAGGTCTTTAAACTAAGTACAGCTGGGGAGGGAGACAAGATTATTCAGGACAAGGACTCGGCAAGTGCAGAAGAAAAAGGCCCAAATTATATTGGCCAAATAGGAATAGCATCCAGTCGTGGGAGGGTTGGAAACAATGCTATGGGACTTGCAGGAAGGGCACGGGGACTTAAGTGTCTCTACACTAATGCACGGAGTATGGGCACGGGGACTTAAGTGTCTCTACACTAATGCACGGAGTATGGGAAACAAACAAGATGAATTTGAACTCCT